>SJYO01023251.1:1099269-1246080 GCA_006410555.1 Capra ibex | reverse complement strand
CTACGAAAACTTGACACCACAACCTCTTCTGAGAACTCTCAGGGAACCTGACGTTCCTCTAGGTTGGTCAGGCAAGACTTCCTCTAATTGGGACCCTAAAGAAACCTTCCTTACTACGATTTCGACTTTGAGGTCATGAAACCGGTGGAGTACTCTTCTCAACTGAGTAACCTTTTCTGAGACTACGACCCTCCCTAACTCCCGTCCTCCTCTTCCCCTGCTGTCTCCTACTCTACCGACCTACCGTAGTGACTGAGCTACCTGTACTCAGACTCACTTGAGGCCCTCAACCACTACCTGTCCCTCCGGACCGCACGACACTAAGTACCCCAGCGTTTCTCAGTCTGTGCTGACTCACTGACTTGAATTAACTTGACTTGACTCCTATAATTTTTTATTTTTTTAAAACTTAGTTTGAAACTAACATCAGACTTCCACTCTCACTACACATGATTACGTCTATTTACATATACAACGCAACACGCGAGACACCCGAAGGGACCACGACGATCACAATTCTTGGGTGGACGGTTACGTCCTCTTCATTCTCTGCTCAGTAAATCGTTTTTCTTTAACACACACATTTAAACTACAAATAAAAGGTTTTTCGATATTAGTTTAGTCACCCTCGATTAGGAATATTAACTATCGGTGAAACTTAGATACTTATACTATATATAAATGTAATTATATAGTTTGAATCCCTCCTGTTTCAGGGTATAAATAGACGAGTATGTAAGAGGTCTAAACGAAATAACTACGTATCTACAAAATACTGGACAAGAATATGTCGAACTTCACCGAACACCAACTTAAGCCACATCGGATGAAGGTGGATTATTCACATATAATAACTCATCATGGGGAATACTCTTTTTTTCACTGAATTCACAATAATTTCAAAACCATATAGTGTAAATTAAAATATAAAAAGAGAACAAAGAGTGGAGGTTAAAATGTGGATGGTACTTGAAGAAACTGTTGGTCTTTTCCATCAATTCTATTAACTTTACTTATCCACTTCTTTTATATTTGTGGGTCGTACAATTGTAATTTCTTTCATAGGAAATTAAAATCACACTCGGAAACGTCAAAAAAAAAAAAAAAAAAATTGTAGATGTGATGTCGATACTCTTAGTAAGACGGGATTCACCTCAACTCAAGAGGTGAAAGTGAGGTTATCGGAACCGTCGCTAAACAAACGTATACGAAGGTAGGGTAAAAGTATCATTTTATATTAATTGTTTTTACTTTTACGTTTCTTTTATCTACACAAAGATTTTTGTTGTCTCTTACCCCCCTCCCCCTATTGACCTGTACGAAAGATTGAGTTAGGTGTTTTAGTACAAAAGAGAGGATAGTGTAAGGAATTGATCTGATTGGTCTGTCTTCTATCGACTAAAGTCTTTCCGAGGGAGTCCTTAGTCACCCTCTACAAGTTTTTTGTGAGACTCAGTTGTACGACTGTCACTAGTCCCTTTTTTTTTCTGTCTGAGGGGATCGTAAACCCGAAATATGTTTCTTGGTAGTGTAGGGTCTGAACCCTTACTATATACTACGTGGACCTTTTCACGTAAGTCAATCCTATTTGAGTTAAGGTCTTTATACACCTTCTAACCTCTTTCAATTCTCTTTTCTTTTTTTTACTACTTCACTGACCCCTCCACTCCAACCCTCCCCCGAACGTTTCTTTCTACTTTCGTTGATTCATTGAAAATTCTAAACTGTACTATTCTCGGCTCTTAATAAAATTTTATCGTTTATGATACTTCTCTCTATTCAAGGACCCTTACCATCTTTCTGGTATCCTTTTCTTCGTTTTAATTCTTTCGGTTTTGAGATCGATACATATGCCTTTTTACTTTTCGTTGTTATTGTTTTTGTCATTGAGAACCTTATAGGAAAAATTCTCAGGTATCCTTCGAAATTGAGTACCTTTTAAATGACGACTTGCGTTTCCTTCAGTACCACAACCTTCTACTACTAACATTTCGTTGATGCATCACCACCTGATGTACTGCTCTACCAGAAAGGATAAATCGCAATAATATTTAGACGATATACTTTTTGGTTAAGTACAACTTGTTCCCATATGAGGAACGGTTCGTCGTGCCAAATTTTGTTTGAAAATTTTTCGGTTAATGATGTGTCAAACGGGACCCTAGAGACTGACAATATTCCTTCTTTTGACAAAAATTAGACGACAAAAGGTTTTTGTTAAGTTAATTTTTATTATTTTTTAGACCTTAGGAAGGGTGTTCCCAATTATTGATGTCTCCACAGGTTGTCTATAAGTTAGTGTTTTTAAATTTACGAGAAAAGTACTTCGGAGACACAGAAAATTGTATCGATTTGGTACTATTAATAAAACCCCGATTAAAGAATCCGATAAATTATTGTGGAGGACGATCTGAAGAGTACATTTGAGTCGTTCTCCTTCGTAGGTCTCATTATCTTTTTATGAACACGAGTAAAATGTCGAGTTTAAGTATGAAAAGAAATATTTTCTCTGGGACGACAACCTAAAACTGTTGATGGTATGGTTCACGTAACCCCTCTAACCTAATCCTCCGTTGCGACTGATACGTCGTTTCAGGGGTGAGAGATCGTCCTAAAAATACATTTAAGGTAATGTCAAGTATGAAGACGTCTATTACTTTACCTATGTTATGTGAAGTTCCAAAGATTCAGTCGTTTTATTACCTGTCCTATCGGACATTTGGTGAAATTATGTAAAAACTATAAACCAGTGAGTATTTTTACCCGATACATAAAGAAGAGAGTGTGGTCAAAAGAAAAATTTACAATATATCCAGATGTCCAATAACGACTATATAATTGTACCTGATGTTTCTCAAGTAATGTGAAATTTACAGTCATTCACCGTTAAAAACGTAATATAAAGGAATTTGATACCTGTCAAACAAAAAAAAAAAGGAGAGGTTTTTACCGTAAGGAAGTCTAACCTTTTTTTCTTCGTGTGTATGAAATATCTGATTACCGTCACGGTTTCCCTATACGAAAACATTAATTGATTAGTATTTTAAAATTTATATATCTAACTAGACGTTAATAAGACAATATATTAAACACTACTGTTCATACCCATTTTAATACAAAAGTTTTCTGATTGGAGATCTCTGTTACAAAACCCAAAGGATTACCTATAAAGAATCGTTATCAGTTACTGATATTGTCTTTGTCAGTTCTTTTTATAATACATCGTGTTACATATTTTACATAAGAAATGGAAGACGATAACAGTAAAATCGAAGGATATGACAAAATGTGAACTTCCACTTTAATGGTAATCACAGTTACCTATTAGGTCCGTATCCGATTTCCTTTGTGTTCTGAAACCGTTGTTACTGTGTTAAGAGGTTCACTTCGCTCTTACACTTGTTTCATACGTAAAGTGTAGAGTTCATAAGACCACTAGGTAATAGGGGAATCACATCGACTTGAAAAGTCCTTTCATACGAGTAGAAATAAAACCCTACTGATTATGTGTACGTTATAAGGGAATCCATATAAAATATTAAAATCAGTCTTATCCTTCGGATAACTGTAAAATCGAACAACGGTTTAGTTTGTTCTCATCAATGCGACTCAGAGTGACTATCTACTTAAAACTATCACTTTACAATCTTGTACTACGTACTGGAAACTGCACAGAAACCTGAAAACCCTCGGTACGTCACGAAGAGAGGTTTCTTCCTTTCAGACCAGAATCTAAGGACACCTGGTTACGTCTCTTAGTATATGTTGACTAAATACTGATTACCAAGTCTTATGAAGTAAGAGTACCTCGAGAGTTTACGTGAGTGCTCAAGATCTTCGTTTATGAGGTTCGGAAACAAAGCCCTTCAGGACTACTGAATTCTCTTTGTCCGTCTTCTTTTCACCTCTGTTACACTGGTTGGTTACGGTTTATCTCATTTTTTTGGAGTGTACGTGATTATTGTTATAACTCACAATGAGTCCAAACATGACTACCAAATTTACGGAATAGGGTATATTCGAAGTCTTGTTAGGATACTTCATCCCGATTATAGAAGGAGTGAAATGTCTACTCTTCCGTCTTTTAGTTTTTGTAAGTCGTGACAAAAAGACTACTACTTTACGACACATCATACAGGTCGCAAGAATCGTTGAAGCTTATCAGAGGAAGGGGGGTTTTCAAATGAATAAATTATTCTACTTCTCTCTCTTACATGAACGTAGAATGTTTTATTATTTACATAAAAGTTGAACTATTGTAATGTTTTGGTTTTGTTTTGGGATTTATAAGTGGAAGGGAAGTCAGATACTGTTATTGGTGGTGGTTGTTTTTTACATTAAATGGAAAATATGTATGAAAACTCCTATCTGAACTGTGAAAATAACTATATATTAACTTTATATTGTAATTTTATCAAAGTCCATATGTTGTATCACTAAGATATAAACATATATCGTACTTTATTAGTGTTAAACAGTGGTATGTATCAATACCTTAAAACAAAGAACTCTACTCTTCAAAATTCTAAATGAGAATCGTTGAAATTTCATAGTAATTGGTATCAGTGGTACGACAGGTAATACAAAGGTATTGTAAATGAAGTATGGACCTCCAAAGAGGGAAAACTGGGAGAAGTGAGTAAACCGGGTGAGGGTGTGGGTATGTGACTGAAAAACACTAAAATAAGAATGCACGTGGGAAAACAACTAAAAATTGGACCGAATTAGATCCAGAATCTAAGACTAAGACAACGACCACTACTGTCTCACGTGGAAAATCAGACTGGATCTGTTTAGTGTCAACCAATATGACGAAATTAAAGGGAGATTCTCTAAAAAGAGTTTTTTACGATAGATCCCATCTCTTCTATCTCTAACGAGTCCAACAGCAAGGAGTTACACAATAAGGAGTCGTTCCTACAATATGTTAATATTGTCATTGTTTTACGTCAAAGATCCTTGTATTAATATAAAAGTTTCTGTTGTTATCAGTGTGGGAGTACAATCTGGGACACGATCTACGAAACCCATGTCCCTGAGTAAGTCGTGAGCGTCATGACACGTCGTCCATGATAACATTGGCAAAAATGTCTATTGTTCTGTCTCAATAGTTTATCAGATTCCTTTATGTAGTTAGTTCCTTTACCAATTCCCAATACGTTTCAGATATCGTCTTAACTGGGTTGTCTCTAAAAAGAAAGTGGTCCCTGGAACCAGAAGGGAAATGGTTGACGAGCGGTATAAGTCTTTATGTTTGACAAATTTCGATGAGACAAATTCTGATGACAAATTCGGGTCTTTAATTGAAAATTCTAGACTGTGTCATACAATCTCTACTCCTCACTTCAAGTAACCATATTCTATTACCGTGGGGCGAGGTCATGAGAATAGACCTTTTAGGGTTCCTGCCTCCTCGGACCACCCGACGTCAGGTACCCCAGCGATTCTCAGTCTGTGCTGACTCGCTGAAGTGAAAGTGAAAAGTGAAAGCACGTAACCTCTTCCTTTACCGTTGGGTGAGGTCACAAGAACGGACCTCTTAGGGTCCCTACCTCCTCGTCGGACCACCCGACGGTAGATACCCCAGCGTGTCTCAGTCTGTACTGACTTCGCTGAATCGTCGTCATCGTCGTCGCATATACAGACAGAAAGAAGGAAAGAATAGTAATTGTAGAAAGAAGAAAGAAGAGAGTAGGGAAAAGTATACTTTCACTTTCAACGAGTCAGCACAGACTGAGAAACGCTGGGGTACCCGATATGTCAGGTACCTTAAGAAGTCCGGTCTTAATGACCTCACCCATCACCAAGGGAAAAGGTCCCCTAGAAGGGTTGGGTCCCTAACTTCGGTCCAGAGTGCGTAACGTCCACCTAAGAAATGGTCGACTCGGTGTTCCCTTCGGGTTCTTATGACCTCACCCATCGGATAGGGAAGAGGTCCCCTAGAAAGTCTGGGTCCTCAGGTTGATCCCAGAGGACGTAACGTCCGCTTAAGAACTGGTTGACTCGATAGTCCCTTACATTGTCTTACCTGGAACTTTTGGTACTCGTTGAGCTTTGTAGAAGTCCCGAGTGACAGTACAGTCGGGACCTCATACAGACCCCGAGTCATGAAGGTCCAGTCTATCACCGGTGACGTCCATCCCTGATTCGTCCATCCCTCGAACAACTGACCCTGTGGTCGTCGGTGTAGAACTGAACCTCACGGAGGGGACGAAAAAGATATGGTATACTCACTATAATAAATAAAGTCATGGAACTTGTTGATACTCCGAAATCCCGAAACCTACACGACCGTGACCAACGGTGTTCACTTCACTTCTTTGTGTGGGAATCGAAATCTTAACGGTTCGGAGGAACTAGACCAACCGGAGTCTTGGAGTTGACAATTAACACTATGATTACACGTGTCACCTAGGTTCTTGAGACGAAGAAAACTGAAGACAAGGAGTAATACAAGACCCGGGAGACAGAGTATTTCTCTGTTACTTTCTCTTTCGTCTCCCCTATTGTCTATAAAGGGGGTCGTGAACCGTTAAACTGCACATACGTCTAGATATAAACAGAGACAGAGTGCGAAAACTTCCCTTTGAACACCCCTCATGGTACGTACAGTATAACGTAATTCACGAGTCGTGTGAGAATGAGTCGTGAATTGCATTATTGAGTATGAGTAAGTTCTCTTTTCAGAATAAAAGAATACAGGTCGGTTGACTTTTCTAAGTATTCCTACTAAATTTTCTGAAATTCGTGTTTTCACATGTTCTATATGTGTGTCTCCCTCGTTTTAGAGCATCTCCATTTTACATGAAAACTCAACAACGAGAAAGAGTACAAATCTGGATTACAGACTTATTTTACAAACAAGTGACGATCACGTATAAAATAGTAAGTTCTTATATACATGACATACGAAAATCTTAATTTTTTTCTTTTTAAGTAGACAAACACTTGTTTAGACATGAAAACTCACCGGAGAAACCATCTTTCAAATATCAAGAATAAAATGATTGTTGTTGTTGTTTTTCTAAAATGATCTTATCAAAGGAGATCTTTTATTTAGACCTATACTAGTCGTCGTCGGTTTTCGTCTTTTTTTTTTTTGTTTTATTATGATGTTTGTAGGATTCAGTGAATTGAAATACATTTAGATGACTCCACCCTTTTTTACTCTCGTCTTATTTTTTCTGACTTGTTTCGTCCAATTTTTGACCCTCCCCTCTTGGGAACGTAGTTTTTTTTTTTTTTTTTTCTTTCTTTGTTTCGTTAATATTCGATAAGAAGAAATGACCTTTCTTTAATTCTGAACGTGGATACTCTGTAACCTCATCTTCGTTGATATTTCCCCCCCCCTTTTTTTGTGTGTGTACGGGTTTGGACATGAACCTAGTTCCGTCTCATCGATGGACGGTGTTAATATATTTTGGTAGAGTTCAACAACGATGTCCTAATAAATACTTTATCCTTTTATAAGTCCATACGTTGTGTGAAGAGTCTTAAAAGAGGGGAGTCAGTCACAAAATGGTAGGTCTTGTGTCTTTCACGGTGTAAGTAATTGAAGATTATGACTTAGGTTCAAAAGATTTA
The DNA here is from genome assembly GCA_006410555.1 of Capra ibex. Lineage (NCBI taxonomy): Eukaryota > Metazoa > Chordata > Mammalia > Artiodactyla > Bovidae > Capra > Capra ibex. Next base: position 1,238,496 of record SJYO01023251.1, on the reverse strand, counting down.
GAAGAAATAGGGGAAATCTCAAAATACGGACTGACAAGGTAACACATATTTTTACATAAATTTTCTATGTATAAAAAAATGAACTGAGAGAGGAAGATGTAAAAGATTCGTTTTTAATAAAGAGTTCACAATTTATATGTTTTAAAAAAAGGACATTTTATATTTTTAAAGAATTCCATTTTACTAATCATTTATAAAATTTCCTTTTTATAAATTTACGTAAATAAGAATCCTTTCAAACTATAGTCTATCGGGGTCAGAAATTATTATTCCATTGGCAAATAAAGAACAACAGACCCCAATTAGAGTTAAATGCAGAGAACGAGATCGTGTTAACTATTATCACAAGGAAACAGAGAGTTTCCATAGGTTCATATCTGTTTTTGGTATATTACAGAAGATGGATTATAGTTCCGTCGGACCGTACCTTTTTAGATTCCGAAACGTCTGTTCGGGTACCCCAGACGTGTATAAAGGTAGTAAATGAATGATACATTTGAACCCGTTAATGAATAAGTGAGACTCTGGTTAAAACAACAGCCGTCGTATACCTATTATTATTATTGAGTATCTGAACAACCTTATTGTACTTACGTTATCATAATGTAGACCCATGTATGTACTTACCCCTATTATTCTAGAGACATATTCTAACAGTGTGCCAAATCAGTTCTACTTAAGTTCGTATTACAAATCGTGTATCATCTATCCATTTTTTATATGAAAAGTAGTGTGAGTAAGAGTATTAGTAGTAATAGTAGAAGGTAATCACCAACAAATCACTTCAATTAACGAAGAGAGGAAGATTGAAGTAAAAAAAAAAGACCATGAGTGACTACAGTATATACACCTTCTACAAATCTTTAAACTGAACATGAGTATCGTCAGTCCTTTATACTCGTGAAATGATCGTACAAATCTGACGAAACTTGTGATGGACCTCTCACAAAACCAGACCAATGATCTTTTTTGTAACAAGACAAACACTATTCTTACTTACAAAGTCTCACCTAGAATTTTCAGGGGAGTTCCGTCTTCTCATTCTTGAGACTGAGAACCTGTTAGACCCTTTTAGGGTCTAAGAGGGGAGGACTCTCATTTAAGAAAATTTCAGATGTACACTAAGAATTTTTAAGTTCATCGAAGGGAAAATAAAGTAATATACAAACAAAAACAAAACTTAAAAATTTATAGAATTCTTAGGAGTTAGTTCCATTTGGACACGAAATCCCGTTACGCGTCACACACGAGACCCCGAATAGAAGGAAGACTAGGTAGAGACAGATGAGCGTCCAATGTTCATAACGTCATACTCCTTCTCGTCTCCGAAAAGTCAATTAATGTAGTCCGAGTCTTCAGTCAAGACATGAAACACCGGAAACCGTATAATGAATTAAAGAGACTTGGCGACAGAGGACCAGAATTTTTAACCATATGATATTTATAGGTAGTTTAACAAACTATTAATTTACGTTATTACAGACATTCAGGTGTTTCAGTGTATAATCCTTAAGTTAGGTGCAGTCAATAAAATGTAAGAAATCACAATCAATTTTATCAATCACTATAGATCGGTCCAGTGTACCTACTCCTGGTTGAATTTAAATAAAGATAACCCTGTGTCTCGGGTTTTCGTGTATTTTATCTACTGTAGACCGAGTGGTGTATTTTTACAGACACGTTAGGTTGTGTCTTATAGTATGCTGATAGGTCCAAGAAAGAAAGTTTAAGGGTACCATTGAGTTGGAACTCATCATTATCGAATAATTACTGGAATGAACTAACCTGTATGTACGAAGAACCTTAGGTTAACAGTATATCCTTGGTATACGAACTCTAGTAAAATCTGAAATCTTTCTGGTAATTATTTCACTTTTGTCTTTATTATAAGGTTCCGTGGCCTAATTTAGTCGGTTTCCGAAGTAAGAAATAAATCGACTGTGAGTCCACAGAATCCCGAAGGAGTCACCGAGCCCTCATTTCTTGATGGACTGCACGTTCTCTACGTCGTCCTCGGTGTCCAAACTAAGGTCCCAACCCTTATATAGGACCTCTTCCTTTACCGTTGGGTGCGGTCATAAGAACGGACCTGTTAGGGTACCTGTCGGGTACCCCACCTTTTTTCAGTCCGTGCTGAAGCTGATTTGTTGTTTTTGATCCACAGGAAACCCCAAGGAGAGTATAAATAGGAGAAAACCCTTTATAAGGATTTTCTAGGATATGAAAGGAGATAGTGATATGAATAATGTTTGACGTCTTTTAAGTACAAGTAAATAGATAGACGAGGGAATTCGAAATTTAGAGATTCCTAATGGTGATAAAAATCAACTTATTTATAAATTGTAAAAACGTAAAATTAAAATTATACTATTTATACCTCTCTATATTAATTGTATTTGTTTGTGAAACCCCTTAGAAGTTATTATAAACTTTCATCTTGTCTCAGGACTCTGGTTTGTCAAATTCTTGGTGACGAGATCTCCCAGTGTGGTGAGTCGAAATATAAGTCTCAGGACCATAAGTTATCGACAAAACATGTACAAATAAATGATCTACCCAACGACTACTCATTGACTTATGACGGGTATCACGGTCTTCGGAGAATGGGATATTATCTTTGATAGAAATATACGTTATTCAGTCCTTACTTAAATTAAAAGGGGGATTGTAATAAAGAACGGAGGAATACGGATAAAGGTGTTCACTCTATTCCTTTCCTTGTGAAACAAGTATTAAGTAGTGAATTAATTCAGTGAGTTCTTTGTAGATAACCCTTTTATTATAAACAGTCCGTAACCAAATCCATAACCACCATTCCTTCATCTGTCTCTTTATCCAGTAAAGAGAATTCCGGATAAGAGAATGTAACTTTAGGTTCTTAAATGAACCAACTAAATAGTGTAATACCTAAAATGTTGTCACACAAACCCTGTTCTATCAAAATTATAGAAAACTTCCATAAAAATGCTCATGACTGACTTACGAAGAATATAACGAAAAATCGAACAGTCCACCGAGTCTACCATTTCACAGACGGACGTTACGTCCTCTGGGTCTAAACTAGGGACCAAGTCCTTCTAGGGGACGTCTTCCTTTACCGTTGGGTGAGGTCATAAGAACGGACCTTTTAAGGTACCTGCCTCCTCAGAACATCCGAGGTCATGTACCCCAGCGTTTCTCAGACTGTACTGACTCGTTGAAGTGAGTATAACGAAATAGTATCACAAAATTCCTTATAAATCCTGGGTGGTGACAAAGTCAAAGGACATTGTTTTCAAACCTACGAACGACCAGGACCTCGTCATATATCCCCCTCAAATCTACCCATCTTTTGTCTGAACTCCCTTGTCTCATTGACCCTTCGTCAGAGTCGATCTAATTAAATATCGGATTTCAGAGTGTCTTTGTTCTTAGTTCAGTCTTCAAAAAAATTTTTTTTAAAGATTTCGGATTTTAAGATTTTTTTTTTTAAGAAAAAATATGGTGACAAAACAAAGAAAGTTGTGTCAGTTGAGACGAGAGTGGTTTTGTTTGTTTGTTTATTTGTTTACATGTATACACTCCACTGTCCCGTAACTAAACTACTCTCCTTAGGAAAGTGTTACATATACACATAGTTCAGTAGTGTAACGTGTGAAATTTATAGAACGTAAAAACTGTTAATATGGAATTATTTTGATTTTTATTATTTCGGTCAAAGAATTTCCTCTCTTATGGGAGAACTATTGAGGTACTTACTCTTTTACATCTTTGTCAAGCTTTATGTATCATGTAAAAAAAAATCAGAGTGACTTACTTTCTCTATTATTTAGAAGAGAACGGTTCCTTTCTCGTGAAAACTCAACACAACTACATCAATTGTATGATAGAGGTTCTCGATTTGGAAATATTAATAAGATACATGTGATAAAATCAGTGACATTTAACGTTAAAGAGGGGATAAAATTGTAACGAACTTTAACCCTATCTGACAAGTTTATTACTTTGTAGTATCAAAGTAACCGTCTCAAAACGTAAAAGAAACATCCTGTCTTTTACAACTACGTAGAATAATAACTATCACAAAATCTAATTTACTTCAGATCATCGGGTATTTTTGATTTACTTTGAACGAAGGTGTCAATATACCACTGTGGTATAAGTCCTCTCACCAGAGATTACGGAACTTAACGAGAATAAAGGGAAAGGACGGAGGAACTTTTCATCATGTGAGTAGATTACTCGTTTATTCGACCAAGCGAAGTTCCGTTCCATTCGTTTAAACTTACTGTGATAAACTAGGGACTATCGAAGTCTCAAACCATAATTCAAACGTGTTCCCCTTTTCTAAGTCGGGTGTCGGGTTTCCCTTTTTTTAGGTCTACAAAACAATTATATATTTATTCTACACTAGTGTTCTGTCTCTAAAGACTCACATAGGATTAACCGAAGTTTTATAATTTGTAAAGGAGTCGAATGTCAACTCATATATATGAAAATTTACGTTTATCGTCGTATACCCTAAAAAAACATAATGGGAAGAGAAGACTTCACGGTTCTTTTTATTTACACACGTTTTTGTAAATACCGGTGTAGTGATAGACACGTCACCAATTTGTTAGTTTTCGAGAAGACGTCTACGTGTATACTTTTAATTCTCGTAAGGGTGAAGGAGTCAGTTCTGTCAGTACGACAAGACCGACGTGTATGCGTATTACCTTTGTTTTAACGAAATTTATTAGTTTTATGTGTTTCCGTGTAAAAAGACTCACTAACCTTTATTGGAACTGTTTACGAACGTAAACCATTTAATACTTGATCAGTTCAATGCAAACGTATTTATATTACTTTTTGTAAAAAATTTTTAAATCATTCGTATATTTCGTTCCATAAGAGAACCATTACTTAAAGAAACTGTCTATTTGGTTGTTGGTACGTCCCGTTCAAATACTTCCATGGAGGGACTCACAAACTCTCTCACTCTCTTCTTCTCTCTCTCACTTCACACTCGTACACGTGTACACGTAAATATATATGTCTATGTATGAAGTTACTTATTTTTAAGACGTCTTAATATTTCCTCCGTCTCTATCAGAAGGTTGATTTTTATTTATACCTTTTTAGGATCTGTGTAGTTCATAGATGAACACAAAAATTTTCTTCTTGTGTTTGGTACACGTTAAATCACAATACAATTATGTCATATGTTTATTAAATATAAGGGGTCTGTATTGAGAAACCATTATGTCTCTAATGGATAATCCATTTGTATGTTAATATAAAAGACGGTTGTCAGATCTATGACGCGGAGTATACGTGTGAATCCGTAGTTATACATCAACCCCTCCTAAACACACCCCGAATAATTTTCTTTCGTAAGTTAGTCCCGTTTTTTATTAAAAGATGAGTCATCATCGTACCGTGATGAAAAATAGCCTAAAGAAACCCATCCAGGTCTGTACCTCGTGATGTTGTACACCTATATAGTTTTGTTTTTGGTTCGTTTTTACATGTAAGTAAACCCAAAAAGATCTAATCGGATAAAAAATACGATTCGTATTAATCCATCCCTATGACTGAAATGACTTAAACGATGTACTTATTGTTTCGAGAAGACTCTTAAGACATCGGAAATCTTTAGTGGTCATCGACTTCTTGTATAGAATGTACTTCCTTCCCAATAGTCCTGGCAAAGTTTACCCGAACAGTGTATTCTGTCCTACGAAAGTGTGTGCTGGTACTACCATTTGACACCAATTTTTCTACTTTATCCGGTCTCTGTCACCCACCCACCTACTGAAAGAACCCCCTTTAAGATAATTAAGGATTAGTACTTAACATCCTTCTCGGGTTAACAGAAAATGTCGGAATCAGTAGAAACTTGTAGTAATTGGAAAGGGGTAATTGACGGTGGGTGGAAGTGAACTGTTATACTTCATTCTCGAACTCTCTTTGGTCTTAATGTTGTCGAGAGACCAAACCATTTTACTACGTCGCTTGGTCCAACTTGACCATGGTGAACAAAGTGAGAACTTCATCAGTAAGAAGGAATAGAAGAGAAAAAGATTAAATTCCCATTTGAGGATCTTTCGAATTACACAACGAAATCAAGGTTATAAGTTTATATGACCTAAATAAACTATTCTTGAATAGTGGATCATTATACTAAAGAAAAGGGTAGTAAAATTACTTTGGAGAAAAGGCTTCCAGTAACTACTGATTAATTAACACTGTAGGTTGCAAGAGTATTAAGAAGAAGGAACAGACACAGAGAAGGAACAGAGGACTGGTCGGGAAGAATGTCTGGAGAGGTGGGAAAAAGAGACACCTGTAAGGGTCAAAGAATTGACACACTGATGTTTAAAACAGAGGAAGGAGAAGTGCTAAAAGTATATACACTAAATTTTCAAACAAGGAGTCGGGAGGAGAGAAGAATAAGAGAGACAAGGAACTGTTAAAGTATATGAGAAACCCCGAAAGGATATCTACTGGGGGTGTGTAAAGAGACTCCTGGACAGTAGAGTCTCATGACCTATGTCTAAAGACGGACGTGAGAAGAGAAAAGATGTCACTATCTGAGACCCTAGAGTTTTTCGAATAACGCAGGTCTAACTTAAGTTACAGAAGGAAGAGTGTAAAGCAAAGGAGGATTACGAAGGATAAAAATTTTGTAGTAGTGGTTCAAAACTTTAGAGTTTCAGTTTATGCTCTTGAAAGGAAAAAGGTGTTATTAACCGTTTAGGGACGGTCATGAAGGAGACTCTATAGAGACGGAAAAAATAGACGAAGAGATAGGAGAGAGAAGATATGTGATAGGGTTGTCATAGGCTTTACAAGAAATCCGAAAAGACGTAGGTCAAATATATAATGACGGTCTTTTTTTAGAGAAATTTTGTCTCAAACGAGTACAAATACACGTAAAGGTGTCGATTTAAGAAAACGAATTTGGCGAACGAAACGGTTATTAAAAGAAAAGGATGTCTTCTTTATAGAGAACATAGCCACGGAGATATAGTAGTTCATAAGATCCGATTGTCCAAACACAAGGGTGAATTTCTACTGGAGGTATTTATTTCGCAAAGTGTAAGTAGGTACGAATCAGTAAGTCAGTACAGGTTAAGAAACTCTGGGATACCTGACATCGTGTGGTCCGAGGAGACAGGTACCCTAAGATATCCGTTCTCATGATCTCATCCAACAATAAGGGAAGAGGTCCCCTAGAAGTACTAGGTCCCTAGTTTCGATCTAGAGGACGTAACGTCCACCTAATAAATGGTAAACTCGGTGACACCTTAGGGTTTCGTGAAGTATATAAATAAGAGTTTAGGGGATACCCATGACGTCACTAACTGTATTTCATCTGGGAGTCCTTTAGAAACTAAAACTCAACGGAACTTATAATAACGAAACAAATTTTTGGAAGACAAAGGATAGAAATGTACGATGTTTGAGAAAATGAAAAAGTTGTCCTAGAAATCTAAACCCTGGACCTTTTCAAACCCTCCTCCTATTCGTTTTTTGTCCCTTTCTCCGGGTTCGTTTTTCCTGTAACCTCTTCGTTAACCCTCGTTCACCGTCTGACCTTCACAAAACTGTTGGAAACACAACAGGAAACGGATGACTCACAATGGACCAGAAACCCCCAAGACTGTAGGTATATGATGTTAGTGATTAGAGAAATCCCTAGAGTCTTACGTGTTACAGGGATAATATGGTGTGGGTCTAGACACCGAAAGTCCCCAACGTGAAACAGGTGACCGTCCTTGTATCACTCATACAGGTGGACAGAAGACCGTCCTTTCGACTTTATCGATTCATTAAGGTGCTTATGCGGACAACATTTCACGATTAACATTAAGGTCTGTATAATACGTTTCTAAATCCGGAAACCCTGCAAGAGAAAGAAACGGTTCACTATGTACCCATGACATGAAGTGTGACCAAAAGTCCTTTACGACGTGACAAAAACCACGGATTGGGTCCCCATACTCGGTTATCCTTAGACCCAATACATCCCCCTTCATGACACTGTTTCTTTGGATCCGTCGAGATATGTCGAAAGAGGAGACAACTTATTTATTGTAAAAGACAGTGGTCGTACCGGTGTCCACTCGTCTTCTCCCTCCTTGGGTCTCCTACCAAAATGGATTTCTGAATAACGGTTTAAGTCTGAATTTAACTTCTTTCATCCCTTTTAGTGATCTGGTAAGTCCATACTGTATTTAGTTAGGGAATACTAATATGTCACCTTCGTTCTTTATCTAAGTTCCCTAATCTAGACTATGTCTCACGGACTTCTTGATAACTGTCTCCAAACACTGTAAAATCTCCTCCGTCCCAAGTTCTGGTTGGGGTTCTTTTTCTTTATGTTTTTCCGTTTTACCAACAGACTCCTCCGAAATGTTTATCGACTCTTTTCTTCTCTGTACTTTCCGTTTCCTCTTTTTCTTTCTATATGAGTAAACTTAAGTCTCAAGGTTTATTATCGTTCCTCTCTATTCTTTCGGAAGGAGTCGTTAGTCACGTTTCTTTATTTCCTTTTGTTATCTTACCCTTTATAATCTCTAGAGAAGTTCTTTTAATCTCTATGGTTCCCGTGTAAAGTACATTTCTACTCAAGTTATTTCTGTCTATACCATACCTAGATTGTCTTCTTCTTCTATAATTCTTCTCCACCGTTCCTATGTGTCTTCTTGATATGTTTTTTCTAGAAATACTGGGTCTATCACTACTACCACACTAGTAAGTGGATCTCGGTCTGTAGGACCTTACATTTCAGTTCACCCGGAATCCTTCGTAGTGATGATTGTTTTGATCACCTCCACTACCTTAAGGTCAACTCGACAAAGTTTAAGATTTTCTACCACGACTCTTTCACGACGTGAGTTATACGGTCGTGTAAACCTTTTGAGTCGTCACCGGTGTCCTGACCTTTTCTAGTCAAAAGTAAGGTCAGGGTTTCTTTCCGTTACGGTTTCTTACGAGTTTGATGACATGTTAACATGAATAGAGTGTGGGATCGCTTCATTACGAGTTCTAAGAGGTTCGGTCCGAAGTCGTTATACACTTGGTACTTGAAGGTCTACAAGTTCGACCAAAACCTTTTCCGTCTCCTTTGTCTCTAGTATAACAGTTGTAGACAACCTAGTAACTTTTTCGTTCTCTCAAGACCATTTTGTAGTTAAAGACGAAATAACTGATACGGTTTCGGAAACTGACACATCTAGTGTTGTTGATACCTTTAAAGAAGTTCTGTACCCTTATAGTCCGGTTGACTGGACGGAGAACTCTTTAGACATACGTCCCGTCCTTCTTTGTCAATAATGACCTGTACCTTGTTGTCTGACCAAGGTTTAACCCTTTCCTCATGCAATTCCGACATATAACAGTGGGACGAATAAATTGAATATACGTCTCATGTAGTACTCTTTACGACCCGACCTACTTCGTGTCGACCTTAGTTCTAACGGTCTTCTTAATAGTTATTCGAGTCTATACGTCTACTGTGGTGGCAATACCCTCTTTCGTTTCTTGATTTCTTGGAGAACTACTTTCACTTTCTCTTCTCACTTTTAAAACTGAATTTTGACTTGTAAGTCTTTTGATTGTAGTACAGTAGACCAGGGTAGTGAAGTGTCGTTTATCGACCCCTTTGTTACCTTTGTCACCGTCTCTTATAACAAAACCCGAGGTTTTAGTGACACCTACCACTGACGTCGGTACTTTAATTTTCTGCGAATGGGGAACCTTCTTTTCACCGGTTGGATCTGTCGTATAATCTTTCGTCTCTGTACTGAAACGAGTGTTTTCAGGTAGATCAGATTCGATACGAAAAAGGTCATCAGCACATACCTACACCCTCAACCTGATTATTCTTTCGATTCGTGACACTTAACTACGAAGACTTGACACCACAACCTCTTCTGAGATTTTCAGGGAACCTGACGTACCTCTAGGTTGGTCTTGTAGCATTTCCTTTAGTCTGGACTTATAAGACCAGACTCCTGACTTAAGTTCCTGACTAAGACTTCGACTTCGAGGTTATGAAACCGGTGGACTACACTCCTTGACTGAGTAAACTATTCTGGGACTACGACCCTTTCTAACTTCCGACCTTCTCTTCCCCCGTTGTCTCCTACTCTACCAATCTACCGTAGTGGCTGAGTTACCTGTACTTCAACTCATTTGAGGTCCTCAACCACTACCTGTCCCGTCGGACCACACGACGTCAGGTGCACCAGCGTTTTTCAACCTGAACTGACTCACTGACTTGACTTGACTTCGAGAAGGCACGCAACTAATAGAGGGAAGTCAAGGAAAGAGTCACCTCTTACGGTCTCACGATTTGGTATTTGTTGACGAAGTCCACATGACTATAACTTCTTACGTTTGAACATCTGACAAAATATTAATACTCAGCTCAGGGTAACGAGTGAAATGAAACCGTGTTCAATTACAGATTCCCTTAAAAAGTATCACTGTTAAAAGACAAAGAGGTAACAGGGAGTGAATAAATAGATTTTAACATTTAATATAAACGAGATGGAAACAAATCATTTTATTTCAGTAAAGATACAGGTACAGTACAGGTGGGAAAGGATGTGGGAGGGTTCCTCACTAAAGTGGTTATAGGAGGGATGTAGTGCCCGAAGACTGTGTATAAGAGTTCTGAAAGGAGTGGAGAGGGAGTCTAAAAAAGACAGTGATGGGAGAAAAGGAGAAGAAAGAAACTCATGATACAAAATTTTAGAGACTTCGATCGTGCCGATTGACATGAGAGGGGTTGAAGACGGGGTAATTACTGTGTGAAGGGGAAATTGGGACTGACGAGGAGGAGGTGATCAATAAAAGAGAGGATGTTTGTACCAATTCAGAGGTGACAACGAAGTGAAGAAGGGGAAGTGAATTTTCTTTTTATTTAACAAACCGACACGACCCAGAATCAACACCGTGAGTCTAAGTCATAAACACCAGACTCTCGTCTCTCGTATCAACGGGACTCGGTACACCCTAGAATCAAGGGACTGGTCCTTAGTTTAGACTCAGGGGACGTAACCTTCCGTCTAAGAATTGGTTACCTGGTGGTCCCTGTAGGGGAGAGGAAGTGAAATACTTATTTCTAAGGTGTGTAAAGGATAAAGGTTAATAAGCGTGAAAGTAAAAAGAGTAAGGGAACTTTATACATAGGTCGTGGGTGTCTAGAGACCTCTACCAAGAACAACTGGATTAATAACGACTTAGTAATCGACGACAGTCGGATACTCAAAGTGAGACGTTGTTAGTCGTGTGGACAGATAAGACTTAGTCATACCACACAACACGAAAAGACCCAATGTCCGAAAGAAGTTCAGACACCGATCGCAAAGGAGTACAAAAGACTTGTGAGAGAGAGAGGTCTACTTTAGGAGAATAAAGAAGAGATATGTGAAGAGAAACGAGGGATGGACACTAACAAAGTACTTTAATAAACGTAGTAGACACTTATGTGTAGTAAAGTATATACAGTGGTGTTTGAGTGTGACTTTCAACGAAGGATATCCATTTAAGAAGGCTGAAAAACGAGAAGACCATTTCAGTGATTATATAGACGTATATTTTATAAAATTTTTATAAAACTATGTTACGTTCACCTTAAAAGAATTATGTATGTATAAACCCCTTAAATAAAAACAAAGTAAAAACAGACACAAAAGACTAGTACCTACAGGTTAATACTGTCTTAGTTTTCCTTTTTAACAAGTTCGAGTCCCATGAACCTTAAGTATCGAACACTTTTGGTCAGAAAGGTGTAATGACCCAAGAATGTACTCCTTCTATCGGAACTCAAGAAAAGTGGTAGGACCTAAAAGAGGAAGAAAGTACGTATAAAAAGTATACATCCCACTCTCACAATACTGGTAAGACTCTTACTTTACCCTCTGATCCACCATCCATACTCACAAAAGGGACAGTGAAAGGGCAAACATGTATCTGTATAGGGTATGGACATCCTTCTGAAATTGTCACCTTATAAGCTTGTCTGTAAAATCCCACCCTTCGAGTACGAAAGATCAGGAACAAGGACTTGACTAACTTTTGTGACAACAAGTCTGTTTACCACACTTCATAGACAGGATATAGTAGATATTCTGTACAGGTCTAAAGGAGAAACCCTTTCATGTCCAATGTCCGAAAGTCTCTTCTCATAACTGTCGGAAGAAAAAGTTAGACAAGAATATTTTGAAACCTCGAACGAACTATCTGACAAAGTGTATAGGAAATGTCCAAGGTAAGTCTGGACCCCGATCTTCGTCGAGGAAAGTAGAACGTGTTCTTACCCCAACTTCTTTGCAGTCTCTCCCTTAATCGGAGGGTTTATTCCATCTTCTTGACCCACACACCTTCCGGTGTCTAAGTTCAAAGATGTTACACCCAAAAATGTTCTACTAGTAACGATTATCGTACATAAAGGGTCTCTTTGACACAATCCAAGGAAGTACGTCGAGGACTCTCTTTCCTCTACCGTTTACGTCCCAGACAACAGATAGAACGAATGGTATCATATAGGACACGAAACGTCATAGATTTTTTTATCCTCGAACTTTTTATAAACATCTTAACTTTACATATTTTTACATAATTTATATAACCGTTCCTTGATCATCGTAACCATCATCATCGTTTAAACCCCCTGAATCATTTAAGGTATATAAGACCATGACAAAAGACCTCTTTCATAGTCTATGAAAGAAGACCAACACTAATTCCTAGTACAAAAGGGATCCCATAACAGTTTCTTCGACCCTTGAAACAACTTTGACTAGAGACGATTCTCTAAGTCCCCAGCCTTACCTTTTAGAGTACAGTCATATACAATCCTAATCCATGAGAGAGTTTAATTGGTTAGGAAGAGGACTTTGGAGACCAGTTACTACGATCTGTGTTCTATGATCTGAACTATCTGTTTATCCATTAAGTTGACACCGGTAACGAAATAAGGAGAAACCTTAACTATATATTTAAATGGAAAAGACTTATATCCGAGTGGTTAATACCTCTTGCCGTTAAAACCTATTGATGCATTTTGTAGTTTATCTTTATAGGATATTGACCATATTTACAATGACTGTAGCTTAACCACGATAATGGTACGAAACACGTGGGAGTTGTCAAAAAATTTTCGGGGTTTGTGAACAAAATTAGTTCTCCTTTTGTTCCATACAACGTCTATTTTTACTACGTGTATAAAAACACGAATAATAAATTTCTTTCCTCTTTGTAGACTTTAGACAAACGATTGATGTCATATTATGTTTAATCGGACGTCCGTGGCACACACGACATGGGACAAACGAACGGTCGGGGCGAATCAGGGTCACATAATTACTCGTTCACGTTCATAAACTTGTTAGTCGTAAAGGCGTAAACGTACGTTTGAGAGTACGACACATTAATATGTGTCTTGACCGTGAGTTTAATTAATTTCGACTAAAGAGACACTGACGTTTGACCAGTATAGGAGTCGAAACGGAAGGATACTTCAATAGTGAGAAGTAAGTTACACTGTGAAGACAGGGACCGTAAGAGTCATTACGATTATAAACTGTTAACACTTAAACCATTATAAAATTTAAAGTCGACTGTTACCGACGTACAAGAAAACGAAAAGGAAAGGAGGGATAAAAGGTTGAAGAACATATTTCTAATTCTTTATCGAAACTTACAGACGAAACATTAATAGAGTTTATCATTACGTTTGTTTAACGTATATAACAAAGGAGGGGAGAAAATACTGAGGTGGGTGAACTAATCGTGAACGTTTGTTAAGTAGTTTAATTTTTTTAACAAATAAACTATAATCGTTTGTTAATAAAACTACCAAAACAAGAATTAAAACTTTTCCGAAATTGTTTACGACAAAATAAAATTACCTATTCCTAGAGTATTAAGTCCTAGTCCCTCTAATCCTCTCTTTCTTCGTCGTTATTGACGATCTAAACTAATTCTGAAAAACTTAGAAATAGTTTGTCTCTTCATAACGTTACCTCTGGTGATAAACGATTTCTCGAGGCATTTGTAATGGAACATACCTTCTTCCGAAAGGAACCGAGAAGGTGTCATTTCGGTAGAGGGAAATCAAGAGTCAAGGAGACTTCTTTGACAAAGACACTGTTAAAGAAACTTTTCTGTAGGAATCTCGTTAATTCTATAATAGTACTAAGAGAAAAGTATTTAAATTTAGAGACTCATGTCCACCGATACTTTTAGTAGAAGTACATCTCGGGACCTTCTACTAGACGAAACTGTGTAAGAAGACTTCAGCTCTGGTAAGTTGGAATCGAGTGGTAGAGGGGTAAAGAGATATAGGATAATCGGTCTTTTTCACGTCTGATAATGTCCCCGGTTTACAGAGAAAAGTCTCGTCCGTGGTTTATTAAGATAGGAAACTCAAGTTCTAGGACTTTATGTGACGGTTCTTCTAACAGAGTCATTAGATGTAAACTTTCCCTTCTAACTCAACCTTGAGAGAAATATTAGAGATCACTAGTGTTCTCTATATTAAACGGGAATGGAATAAACATCATGAAGACCCAGGTGTATCTTGTAGTCAATCGCTCGAGGGAAGTTTAAGGTTAACCGTATGTTCACTCTTTTCTCATAAAAAGGACTTCTCCGACACCCCTCTAGTGTCAGTGTTTTGATAGCAACACTAGGCTTCAGACGGAAAGACAGAACAGTGCTAAAGGATACGTCTGTCCATAGGATAACCGTACTTAAAGTAACGGTTAATGTGAAATTCTCACCCGTACCGAACTTGTACATCGGTCAAGGTGGACAGAGATTTGGGAGTATTGGAAGTAACGAAAGTTATAAAGCGAGTTGATGGGTCACTGAAGTACTCAATGGGTGCGTGACCTGGGCTGATTGTCTCCACACCCTTGTCATAGCTCAATTCATCGTGACAGTAACATCATGTGTTACGAGTAACGATGACCGTTTATGGATAAACGACTGAGTCCCAACCTAACGAGACTCGTCCTGATCCGTCAAGATGACGAAAGACAAACAAAGGAGAAATCTTTGATAGGAGAAGATTGATTGGTAAATCGTTTTGATCTAAAAATTTTTTATAAGTAAGGAATTTTTATATCGAAGAAATTCGTATCTCTTAATGACGTATAAAATTGGAAAAAATTTTTGTTCGTGAACGTCTTGTTTTTTAACCTTAAGGAGGTTATTAATTTTACTTGTAATGATATATACGACAGCCAAAACGAGAATTTAAAAGACTATCGTTTTGTTTATCAATGTAAAGAAAATGAAGAATTTTCTTTTTCTATTATCCTCTTTACGAAACATTTGTAGGAATCCTTTTCCCTTTGAAAATGAGAAATGCCTCATGATCTAATCGACCGTGAGTTACAACAAAATTAACTACCACCATAAAAATTTTTCAACTAACTGATGTAAAAAGATATGTCCGTATACGTATTTACTTTAATCCATACCTTTATTAGTCGTAAATTGTTGTACGGTTTTAAAATTCACATTGTACTAGTCTTGTTTCAGATCTTTTATACCCAGAGTTATACATATTTACCATACAGAAACTGTATGTCAAAGATGGGCAAAATAGTTGAATGAGACCTTCACCACCCTATAATTAAAAGAACCCGGAGAGTCACGGAGTCACTGTAAATTTAGTTCGTTTGACAAAAAAACCCCTAACTAAATAAAAGTTTATAGTTTCAAACGAGGTTATAGGATGGGTTTCGTCCTTAAAGATATATTGTAACGAAAAAGAAGTTGAACGGGTGGTAGATCGTATTTTACTACACATCACTATAGGTTATTTAAAAACGATTCATTTACAAATCGACATGTAAAATTGACACTACACTTGTAACATTTACTATATTTCGTTCATTGGACGTTTGAGAACGTCTGAAAGAAAGATTTGTCTGAAGTATGTCCAAACGCGTATTTACACTCACCACTAGTAAACGATTTATTTAACTTTAATTTCTTGAAACTTCTCTTATGTAATTCAGATTCTGTTAAGTGGAAGTGAAATTTATCTCTCGAAGGAATAAAAACTGTTTATAGAAGGATTTAACAGATAAGAAACGATACTTAAAAAAGACTTCGAAGTACTCCAAAACTCCTATTTAAATTAGGGATAAGGTGTACTTTCAACATGTTTATAAACTTTTTACCGATAGTAAAAGAGGATTCAGATGAGAAAAAAGTTTCACTTGTAAGGAAATTAGTAAGATTATACTCCACCGAAAATTCCGGAGAGTGGTATAACCTACCTAAGGTCAAACAGGTACAGACAAGATTTACACCGTAGTCTTGACTTACGTAACGAACTCTACACCAGATTAATACGTTTCATTTACCCACGACTACGGACGGAACAAGACCTGATACAAACATTGTCAAATCTTAAAATACTTCCGTCCTTTGCATGAGACTCCTTCCCAATCATAGTAATAGTATAAAAATCAACAATTTGAAAATATTTTGATTTTAAAGTTTATAAAAAGTATAGTTTAAGACAGATTAGTTTAGAGAACGTTGAAGAACAACGTTGACTACTAAACCTACCTTTAGTAACTGAAAGATAGGTAGGTATGATCTCGAATAACCGGGTAACAATTAGTCGGAAACGATTATTCTTATTTCATGGTGTGCACAGTAAAAAATAACTCATGAATAAATTTTATCCATTTTTTCGTGAAGTACATGTAAAACGTAAATTCTTCGTACTACAAAAACACTGCATCAAAATTTGGGAGTGATCTCAATTTCCCCAATTCCAAGTCCTCAAATACGTTGAATACGTTTAAACGTATCGACTATTCAACGTCCCGAAGTTAAACTTGGGGGTTTTGATACAATGAGGTTTCATGTATGAATCTATGAGTTTCTCCAATTAACACGGTAAACTTTTTTTAAGGCTTGGTATAATATTTGATAGAGATTGAATAGAAGATTCTTACAGACTCATAAAACTGACTTTCCGAATGGTTTAAATTTGAAAGAAACTTATCATTTTCATTTAGTCAAACGAACCTTAACAAAAGAATCGTCTAGGTATAGAATTATCAGTAATGGTAGAAAAGTTTTACGGGTGAAAATGAAACTATAAGGACAGATTTAAAACGATCCCTAAGTTTGAATGACCAAACGTCAAGTGTCTTAGAAAGAAAGAATTATTTTAATCCAGTCACAGGTGTACTTTTATTGACCGTTTCCAAGATATCCATGTAGACTTTAAGACAGAAAGGACTTCTGTCATCCTGCATCGATAGTAGAAGTGGAAGGACCCTAAGTGAAGGACATTACCGTGAATAACTTTCATTCACTTCTGACTTAACAAGACGTGTTTCAGAATGTGAATTCTGTGTGAAGTTTTCATAAACAACTTTTTTTAGATGTATGACCTCTCCTTTTTTTCGAGGTGTTTGGACAAAATATTCTTTTTCTGGTGAGAAAAAACGGAAGAGTCCTCCCCGTTATGAGTATAGTGTGTGCTTACTAAGAAAACAATTCCTTTTGTTGATCCGTTTAGACCTGTTCCGTGAGACCAGCTCTTCCAGTTCAGAAAGCGCCATATCGGGCTGTCCGTCGTGACCCATCTATCTCGATTTAAAGAGGTATTACTTAATATTTGTTGAACAGTCAGACCCTTTGTTCTGAACCTGTACCCTTCTTCCCTTCTCTATTCTTTTCACATCACCACACTCCACAACGGGTTCTTGTACCGTCTTTCGGGTCTCGTATTGTGTCCTGATGTCGGTCCCTCCTTAAGACTTTGTCGAGTGTGACTTTAGAGTTTTGTATCGACGGAGTCTACACACGATTGGGTTCTCCACTGTGACCTTACTATTACATCCTATTCCCGGAAAAGAGGTTCTAGCTTTAGGTCACTTACTAGAGTTAAAACATTCTATTTTTCATAGAAATCTTCTCCTTTATCGAACACAAAAAAAAAAAAACTCGTGAAAATAATAAAGTCAAACTCACCCATAATCCTTTATAATTTTAGGACAACAGAATATGAAAAGACAATTATACTGAAAAGGGATTAACATGAAAATAATATCGTATAAAAGTTCTCGTATAATTAAGAAAATAGAAAATAGATAAGAAAATATGTTATCTAAAAATAATGTATCTGTCAGAATTCCAATAAAGACCATCTATTCACATCTTCTTTCCTTCCATACAATAGTTCTCTTACAACTCGGGGGATTTACACTTTCTAAAAACTTTTCTAATAAAGTAAGATAGATCTTTTCTGATTTCATAGTTAAAATATACTTAAAGTATCCTTATTATTTTTTTTATCGTCCTGTATTTTCTGAAAAACTCTGTTATAAAAAGGTCTCTTGTGACACTATATTAGAGTCATAAATATTTTATAAAATTATTTTATTTACAGAAAATTATTTTTATTTAAAACTACCTATTGTAATCGAATATTATAATTTTCTCTATACGTATAAACACATATACATTGTCTTTTAAATTCTAAGTGTTAAAATTAGTGACAAACTCTCATTTTTGAAACAACGACCCTTACAAGAGAAACCATTATACGTCATAACCTCCGTAGTCGTCTCATCATAATACGATTACGTAATACAGACTTTCTACTTGGAGTGACTTTTTAAATTCTTTGACTTATGACTTGTCAATCAACTTCTTCCCGTTAATACCCTAGATCAGATCAAAGTAATAGATTCTACTCATTCTTATTTTACGTTTTGACTTTGTATTTACTACGTCCCGTATAATCCATACTCTAAAGAAAAAACAAAATTAATGGATTAAAACGTAATTACACGACGATAATAATTCTGTTGTGTAACAAATTAAATAATGGTGGTGTTGAGATACTTTATCTATTATAATAGTAGTGGGAAATTGTCTCCTCTTTAACTCTGTGTCTCATGAATTCGTTGAACAGGTCCCAGTGTGACAATTCGTTTATTAACTCGGTCCTAACTTTAAGTCCGTCTTAGACGTCTGAGATATAGAGATAATTAAATAAAACGTAGATAATATACGAAAGAAATACATGTATGATATCATTCACAAAAAGTATTTTAGATATGAGTCCTTCCTCTTAAAGTGGAAAATTTAAATAAAACAGTTCGATTCATCAGGAATTATAGGATGAGTTTAACTTATGTTTTATATGAACATAGGTAATCCTGAGTTGAGTTCCCAGTTGAATAAATACCTTGAAACCAACTAAAGAAACCTATCTCCACTGTCGACTGAAGGAACATGTGGGACATCAGATGTGTCTATGAATATATACGGACATTATCGGTGACGTGGAGAAATAAACGTATAGATGAATATAGGACCCGGATCGAACCACAGTCTTGTGTCATCCAAATTTCTTGTAAACACCTTAGTTAGTTATTGACCCCGATCAGGAATAGGAAGACGTAGTAAAAAGCTGTGCATTAAAAGGGACGGTCCGTGGTTAAACAGAGGACGACCCCCTTTCGTCTCATAACGAAAGAGATCTGAAAGTTAATTACAAAGAGACAAATGATTTCACGATTTCTTTGTACTCAAAAAGACGAGTCCGTTCCTCGTGAAAACTATTCATTTTTCAATTTTTATGGTTTAGTCGTTCGAAAACTAATCTAATGGAGTCTCTTCAACGGGTTTCAACCGGGTACAACGGAGACTGTCTACACTGAGTTACGGTAAGAGGGGTTTTAACATAAACAATTAACTAGACTAGGTATCAAATTTGTCTTTTCTTTCGACACTACAAAAAAGTAGGGTCGGATCTGGACCTCTCTTCTCATTCAGTTCACATCTGAGTACACAATCGTATCCTGTCGAGTAAGGAAGGAAGTTAAGTCAGTAGACTACAGATAATTTACTTTTTGTCGCATTGATTTACTACCGGACCCATCCCCACCCTCCTCTTCCGCTACCGTGGGGTGAGGTCATGAGAACGGACCTCTTAGGGTCCCTGCCCCCTCGGACCACCCGACGGCAGATACCCCAGTGTGTCTCAGCCTGTGCTGACTTCGTTGAATCGTCGTCGTCGTCGTCGTCCCCACCCTTCGAAGTTTACCCGAGACTCTACCGACATCTCTCGTCCCCTGGAAACTTACCTCGGGACCCCAATTTCAAATCATTTCTTTTCACTCTTACCGTTCACCTGTCATACTTTTCATGGTCCTTGTCGTGGTTAGGGGACAACTAACCCCCTGTCCAACGGAGAACCCGTTGACACTCTTCAAGTAATCTCTTTTTACAAGAACCTCCCCTCTTCTCTACTTGTACGATCGGTGTATCAGACCACACTTATAAAATACTATTTTCGTATAAAGTCTTGATGTAAATTCCGAACGAAGACAATACTGGAGTTTCGGACCAGAATACTCTTAGGAAAATGTGGTTACCATTTCCTTAGTTTACGGATTTTTCCGGTCCGTTCAGTTCTAATTCCTCACTCCTCTGACCCTTATTCCGTTATCCTCCGTGACACAACGATACCGTTATCCCCGGATCACAATAGGTCCCCATGGTCTTTAAAGTTAAACGTATATATTTAGTCTATGGGTCAAAGAAAATTACACTGTAGAGGTTTAAAATTTCATAACTGTTCATTAGATTACAAAATAATTTATAATATGACCTCCTTTTTAGGGACAATGGTGAGATGTTAGGGAATAAAATTGTAGGATAAGATGTTTTACTGAACTATTATGGACGAGATATAAGGAGTCTTTCTAATAATCTTTCTAGTTCAGTAGAACATCTATTTAACTCTTAATCTTACACGACATATCGTTAACTTGTAGGTGAACCCGACTACTTCTACTCTCTACACTCAATTCCACATTCTGACCTCTTATCAAAGATTCACAACGTTATAAACGATCGTTCTAACTTTACCTTTAAGGTTCACTTAAGTAAAAGAATTGAGACTATCTCGGTAGTTTTCACTAGTTCGGTAATTGTATAAAACCCTCCTTCTAGGGGACCTCTTCCCTTACCGTTGGGAGAGGTTATAACAACGGGCCTCTTAGGGTACCTGTCTCCTCGGACCGTCCGATGTCAGTGTCCTAGTGTTTCTCAGTCTGTGCTGACTTCTTCCATTTGCAAGATTTACATTTTATCGTTAACTTTATAGCAAATATAATAATAATTACGGTGGTTAAGAATAAAAAATTGTTCGACTAAAACAGAGTGAATGAGAAGGGGTAGAAATAAAAATAGATTTAGACTTTTTCTTGTATCGTATCGTATCGTATTGTATTGTAATTTACTTAGTCAGGTTATAACAAATAAGATTCACTTCCAACCAACCATTGAGACACTAGGATGGACTGAGTTCAACAAACTCGTGAGTGAGAAGGAAACCGTCATCATATCCATATTCGTGAACTTTTTATGAAATAGATTAAACTAATAATAATATATATATATACATACATACATACATGCATACATATATACCCCGAAGGGACCACCACGTCTCCAATTTCGCAGACGGACGTTACACCCTCTGGATCCAAACTAGGGACCCAACCCTTCTAGGGGACCTCTTCCTTTACCGTTGGGTAAGGTCATAAGAACGGACCTTTTAGGGTACCTGCCTCCTCGAACCACCCGATATCAGGCGCCCAGCGTTTGTCAGCTTGTGTTGACTCACTGAAGTGAAATACATATATGTGGTAAAACGGAATCGGATTTACTGAGACCTATTGGTTTTCGGACTTTGCTTTTAATTCTCATCTGTATTGGGTTTGTATAACCATACTCGATAGTTTTACGATAAAAATTTAATAATAAAGAAGAGATTTTTCATCTCTAAGGGAACATGAATGTGTCTAAAACCGGTTTCAAAACAAAGAGGTATGGGTTAAACATCTGATTTTTTTGTTCGTTTCAACTATGGTTATGTATGATTTCTGACTAGGATCTTGATTTTTATTGTTAATCTACAACCGTCCCGAGGGGTTGTCTTAACGTCTTAGAGAAAGAAATTGAAAATGTAGTTTGTCCTAAATAGAATAAACAGACTCCACTAAAATCACACCAGGACTGTGTGTCCTAACGAGTTTAAAAGTCACGTACAGGAACACGACCAACTTAAAAGTATCTCACATAAGTCTAAGAGACACCGTACACACGAGAAAATTCTTTGGTTTTTAGAGTATTCGGAAGGTATTTAAAATGGGACGACGACTAACCTTGAAGAAGTCTTCGTTGTGGTCTTGCCGGTCCAGAGGAAATTCACGAAGATATTTCTCAAGTAAAGTCGTCGACACCAACTCCGTAGGTGACGTCCGTCGGCTTATTCCAAATCTAATTTTACCTCCTTTTTTTGAAGGACTTCATCTTAAGACTTGCATGGATGGTCGTTCTCACTTTACTTAGTGTACAAAGAACAGTCACTGAAAAATGAGATACTGAATTTCTTAGAGCCGTCCTTTCATATCCAAGCGGATCTCTCTTTACATCCTTTTAAAATGTTTCTTTACTTTGTTGGATCTTTACTTATTTCGTCCAACGGTTAAGACACTAAAAGTTGATCCTTATAAGTTTTTGACTCGGGAGATATATCAATCGGTTATTTTGGAAAATATATGAGAGACCTTTATCCCGATGTGAGGTAAAACAGGAGAGCTTCTGTCAGGACCTAAAGTACTACTTATTTTCAACCCATGATTTACAATGTGACACCTACTCCAATTTTCGTTCGACTTATAACCCTTCTAGTTTAGATACCGCAGACAATAACCATCGCACCCAGTGACACTCTCTCTTAACCTTCGTGATGAGGTAAACCAGTTATAGTTGAGTAAAGGGTAAAAGAAATAGGAAAATAAAAACATATACATACATACATAAAATAACAAATACATATACATACATAACAACAAATACAGATACATATATAGGACACACGACATGAAATTCAATGCAGGCTGAAAAACACTGAGGTACTTGACATCGGACGATCCGAGAAGACAGGTACCTTAGAAGGTCCGTTCTTAGTAAAGGAGGAGGTCCCCTAGAAGGACTGGGTTCCTAACTTGAGCCCAGTGGACACAGAGGATGCAACGTCCACTTAAGAAATGGGTGACTTGGTGACCTCTTCGGAGAAACAGGAAAATAAAAACACTTATTCACCCTCGGTTTCTTTTTGAACCCTGACATAATCTTCTCGGAGTCTACAACCCCCTACATTCTTTGTCATTGTTTCAGACTCAAAGTCCATAGATTTTCTCTATCCAGAGTAGATTTCTAACCTGAATAACCCTTTTGTTTTACCGTAACACAAAACGTTTTTGAGGTTGTCCTGATGGGAATTCTCTCAACGTTTTAGTGTAAGACTACCTCGAAATCCCTTACATATTCTAGTTTAGTCAGTTTTTATGAACGAATCAGATTCGAAGTTTGTTTGAACAAGGAAGAACCGAAAACTACTGGAAATGAGAGCAAGGTGAGTACCCTCAGTAAAGACTCAAATTGAGAGATAAACAGTGGATGTTCCGGGGAAGAGGTCTGTGTAGACCCCACCCACCTTGCCTCACCGTTCTGTCGTCCAAACCCACACCATACCAAGAACAGTATAATAGGTTCCCAGAGTCAATAAACAAAAATTAGAAACGTAAACATAAAGTTTTACTCTTACACGTCATACAAAACTTTTAGAGTTCCGGAGTACATTATAGAAGGGGCAAACGTTTGACTAGTTAACCAATTCACAGAAAAGGATCAACTGACAGTAACGGTATCCAGACCCTGGAAGAATTTCTTTCTCTAGCACGATATATGAAGACTTTAGACTTTCATGGAAATCATATCATCGTGAATTGTTTGGATACAACTTATTTCTTTGTTTAGAATTTTTTATTATAGAAGAATCTACGAGTAAACCGTATCAATGTCGAATCTTTATCCCTTACTTAATAATATAGAGTCCTTTTCATTCTTCCGTATGAATTTTAGATTTGAATCAGGATTTAGTCTGATTTTAAGTGATATACTTCCTTTGACTGTTTATATAAAATCAATAGCAATAATCGGTTTGATAACATAAAGGAAAAGTAATTTCCTTTATAAATTTTTGCAAGACATATTCCGTTATTAACAATGTGAAATACCTCCAATATTTAGGAAGGACTACCGAGTCTACCATTTCTTAGACGGACGTTACGTCCTCTGGACCCAAGTTGAGGACCCAACCTTTCTAGGGGACTTCTTCCCTTACCGTTGGGTGAGGTCATAGCAACGGACGTCTTAAGGTACCTGTCTCCTCGGACCACCCGATGTCAGGTACCCCAGTGTTACTTAACCTGTGCTGACTCACTGATTGTAAAAGTGACATTCAGGAAAACTCTTAAGTTCCATTCGATACCTGAGAAAGTACTCTTTTTCATATGTAAGTGTATTTCGTTCTTTGTTTTGTTCTTTCAAACGAGTACTTATGGGACTTCATGTAAGTCCTATATGGACAAAAGGTCCAATCCTTAAAAGTGTCTCCCACTCGGGAAGTTTCTACTGGAAGTTCTAGGTCTTCTCCCGAAAGTTCTTTTCCAAATAATCTTCCAAGTCTTGTTATCTGAAGATATGTCGTAATAGTGTTTAAGGTAGGTAAGGTTCTCTGACTTAACTTTCCTTGTTTATACGTGTCCCTCGACGGGGGAGAGACACCTCCATTACTTTAAAAGTACGTGTGGGGTGTCCCATCTGTATAAGTTTCCGTGGACAAATTTGGTCTACTGTGAGTCTTCATAATGCCGGTATAGAGTGACAGGAACGTAGGTCTCTCTGTGTGTGTCATCCGAGTGATACGACTTTGTGTAATTTGTATGGTTTCCATACCCTTAAGACGGGACCTTCGAGATGTATTTCGAACTCTATAAAGGATTTGTTTAATTCACTCTTTAATAACAGTAATTAGTGAGAGACTAAGAAATTTTACAAAAGAGGATCCTGGATTTTAAATTCGACTAATGGTCAGTAAGGGTCTCTAAGTTTCCACTCCCTTCCTGAACGTTCTCTTTTGTTAGACGTAGAGTCAACAGGAAAGACTGGGGACACGAGAAGAGAAGGGTCGTTGACGAAGAAAGGAGATTATCAAAGAAGGAACGTTACCGTCCCTTTTTTTTCTTTTTTTTTTTATATATATATATATATATAACTTGAAAGATTGACTCGGTTGAAGTTTAACGGTTTGATCTTAGACCTTCCAACGAAAAATTTTACGAAAACATCGGTTTGTCTACATAAAGATTTAAAATGAAGTGAAGTAAGTGACCGAAGAGGAGGTGATATAAATCCTAAGTAACGAGTAAAAGAATAGTAAAAGGTAAAGCAACGAAAACAAAGTGTAAACTCATTGACATCCAGTTTACATGAGGTCTGATAAGACAATTTTTGTACAATTTTAGTTTATCTTTGATATACTAATTGCTATACTTAGTAGATAAAAAATTTTCGTCCTCTCATTTGTTCACGGACCGTTTCGGGGTGGACGAAACGACGACAACACCACGACACGTATAGTACTCCTCTTGTTAAGGGGGAAGAGTTTCAACCTGATTTTAATCCGAGGTGGACGTTCTACAATTACTTTTGAAAGTGTCGACGTAAGGTCTTTGTTCAATGGGTCTAACGAAAACCTTTCGAGACACATTTTCGTTTGAACGATCGAGAAACGGATTAAGGGTTTTACCTGATAATTAAAATTACCGTTAATAATCGTGTTATTGGTTGACTATTCATTAGAGTTTTATCTAGGTCATAATAGTTTATCCTTTATATGACATTAAAATAGGTGTGTAGGACGACCCAAATTGGGTAATGAGTGTTTACGTATGAAGGACAGAGAAAAAACCGTGAACGGAAGTTTGCCTTCTGTACTCTTGTTTACGTCAGTGACTTCACTGTTTGTCTAGGTCAAACGTTCCCTGAGGGGAAGAAGTGTACGACGATTCACCTTTCTTCTTTCCCTTCGTGTATGAAGGAAACGGGAACTAAGGAAAACGTCTAAAAGTTCGAAAAAAACCTTTCTTCGGTTTAGTTTTGGTTTAGCGTTCTCTGAGTGTAGATGGGAAAAGAACGTCTAAATTCTGTGTCATCGTCAAGTGCGTACGAGTAGTCTCTTCCACTAGAAGGGGTCGTGTGAAAGTCTAGTTCGGAAGTGTCGAAACAAGATATCCGGTTTCCCGAGTCAAAACTAGGGGTAATTGAAAAGGTCTAGGACGAATATCACGAATGGGAAACTCTCTTCCTACACAATGTCAAATTAATAAATGATTTAATTCACACAGTTTTTTAATTTCTTTGACGGTAAACCCCTACCTTTTAGAAAAGAAAAATTTTTAGAGTCGGAACTTTTTTTTTTAGAGAGAAGTAGTAAAGGAAACGAAGGTTAAATTCAGAATAGTTTCCTCTTCTTTTACGGTTGTTAACGAGACTAAACTAGATACAAAGGTTACAACATACACAGCATATCTAAGATTACAAAAGTTTTAATGTGGAAGAATTTCCGAGAAACCTCGTTAATTTTTTTACAAAGCTTCAGTTTATCCGAGTTAATCTAGAGCTCGTCGTTTAAGTCAAAGACAGTCTCTAATTTGTTACTTCTTTTATCGTTACGATTCATCCTCCGACGGAAAGTAATCGGATCGACTAAAGTAATCGAATTAAGTACGAATAATTAATAACCAGACTACTCTAGTAGTTACATTCATACGATCGGAGTACTGCCAACGTAAACCCCTTATAAGTCAGAAAAAGTTCTGAAGATGTACCGGGAGTCTACTATAAGGGTAAAGTAAAAGTAAAGTCCGACGACGGTATGAGATATTTACATAGACTTGGAGGACACTTTCGTTGTGACGGTCTTATTTGTAAAACAAATAAATGTGTCGGGACAAAACGTTGACAGTTGTTTCTTTATATTTTCCTCTAAATTCAAAAGTAAGGATCTATCACTTGAGGACACACAAAGATGTTACGTCCAGTAATGTCTGAGACGACGGGGGACTCTAACTCGTTAAGAGGATGGGCAACAATGTTTCCTGACTCCTAGACCGTCACTCCCTCACCTGACCCGGTGAATCTATTCAAAGTAAGTGACATCCTCGGGTTCCCTTGTCACGTAGTTCCGTCGACGTGACGGAGCCAAGTACCACATTGAAATATGATAAAAGGGAAATTCAGTGATGATTAGAGAACCCAAATGTATAAAAAACCCCCGACGTAGTCTCTTTTCGTCACACTTTAACGGACTTTCGGAAGAATATTTATTCTGAATGTTATGTCTGGTCGAGACAACTACTTTTCTGACTCTCTTTACGGGAACTCCGGGGTTTCTTGGTCAAGTGTTCCGAAGGTGACACTAAAAAAACCAGAGATAGATTACTGACGAATTTTTATTTTTTTTTTCCTTTCTTTTTTTTTACGATTCAACTTTTGAGTAACCGGAGGTTAAGTCAACCTTTACCTCGGAATCTTAATTGTACTAATTATACTTAGGACAGATGTATAAATGGTTAATTAAAACGAGTAGATTTGAAGTAGAAGAAAAAAAAAGTAGAAGAAAAAGATCTTTTATAGAATGAGGAAAACTGTTTTTCTTCTTTCTCTTTCGTTTTTTTTCATCCTTTGTACCCTAATCTCTGACCTTTTCCTCTGTTTCTAAGTTCCCGAGATCCACTCGAAGGATTTGACACACGTTCCATGGTGACACCCGGTAAATGTGTGAAGTAGAAGAATCTAAGAAACTTCACAATAACAAGGTAAAATTTCAACTCCTTCGACTCCGGTTATTTACCGATTTGGTAAGTAAATTGAACATTCACAGAATGAAACTTTATTACTACTAAAAAGTGAATAACAGTTAGTCTCTTCGGTCTCCTTCACGGAGACAATCCTTTCTCCTGTACCTCTCCAGTATCTTTTTATGAGAAGGGAGAAATAAGGGAACCTAAGAAGTAATAGTGGTTGCCTAGAGAGTATAAGGGAGGAGTCAAAAACCCTTAACCGGATGGTTGGGACAAGGAAAATACTTTTGTCATTGAGGAATATGGAGGGTAAAGGATTGTGAGGACAGGTAGGGTAGGACGGTGGGAAGCCAAAAGAATCAGAGACTTAGGAGGATGTTTGTCGGTAAACCTTTACTAAAGCTCCAGGTGGATGAAAGGACATGTAGACAGATAACATTAAATCTCCAATCCCTGACACACAAAAGATGAACAGTACAAATACGGAGTATGAGACACCCATGGATTATTTACGGTTTATTATCGTCGAAATACTGGCACGTCTTGATCTTTGTGTCCAAGAATATAAATCATAAAGTAGTGGTCGTTCCTTGTAAATAAGTGACAGTCGTCGTGATATGATCCGTGATTTACTTCAATTAATGACTTTTGATCTGAGGATGTCACATGTGGTTCTATAAAATGAAAAGAGAGAATAAAAAGACTGTTTTTTGTTTATGCTAGTAGTGACTTAGAAGAGTAATTTAGGTGTCGTAGGACTTCTATCTTCGGTCATGTAAAAACACTTCCCCCTTGGTTCTGTTTCTCCCACAACTACTCTTGAAAGACTCGCAGTCACTACTTCGGAAAACATTTTCAGTCAAACGACGACGTACGTAGAGGACGAGAGGAAAGACGAACGTACGATTCCCCTTCTTATCTACTAGATTTTAAAAATAAAAGACTATTATTATTTTTATGGACAAAAGTACGACACAGATTTATTCGTCTCATTTGACTCTGTAAATTTGAAGTATTAAATCCGGTTTCTATGTAACCGGAGACCATAGTTATATTAACTGAGTTTTCCCAATAATAATGACCTAAAAAAAAAGGAATCTGAAAGGATTTATTACTAGAGTTAAAGTAGAGAAAACGAGGGGACACACCTGTCTCCAATGTTTATCAGTCACTTTTTATTTTCCGGTCAATGTTTAAACCCTGTGTAATTAAGTGCTCGTCCGGGTAACATTGTAGTAACTAAACAACAACAACAGGAGTTAGTAATTAAGTCATTTATATATAGTTTATGATGACTGGTATAAGAACCAAAGTACGATATGTCTACTCGAGTATCAGAACACGTCTTTGTCTGTACAGTTGTTCATTAATTATTTTATACCACACCATATTACCTTTATTCAGGACGTCCTTACTATATTCAGGATCTCCTTACTATTTAAGAAGGATACACGAGCCTCTTCCGCTGTACACCCTCCACTGTAAAGTCGACACAGAAATTCTACTTATCAACAAGTGACCGTCTCCCACCCTTTATCTAGTATCTGTTTCCCTTATCGTTCACGTTTCTGTCTTCAGGATCCTTTTCCTACCATATCACACAGATAATGTACCGTATATACTATTTTTATCTTCTACTACAACTTGATGGACTACTATTCCGAGAAGATATAGTGAGATCCCACTAATTTAAGACAAAATACCCGTAGTCCTTCAGTACTCCTCAAAGTTCCTTTTACTATAATACTAATGCAAATAAGAGATCTTTGTCTTAAGTCGTATTTATTACCCAACCGTCATTAGTTTAGACATTCTAACTTAATGAACCGCAATAAAACCAGTTTCAATTCCTTTACTCTCCGAAATAAACCCTTCACGTTCTCTTCTAATTTTTTCGTTAACTCTCTATAAAATCTTCATCTTTACTATCCTGAACTTTTGATTATGTTACACATCCTCTCTGTTGGACTCGTCAACAAATTTACCACTATGAGGATGACCCTTTACTATGTAAAAGAACGTGAGGTTTAAAGAGTCCTCAATGGGACTCAGTAAACATATACAATTAAATAAGTTTAGTGTTATTGTTACACTGTATTTGTTATCTATAAAAATGGGATTAAAATAAGTCTTTACCCCTCTTTTAACAGGAGACAGTATTGTTCTTATATTAACTCGGTCCCGACCTTTGAAAAAATAATCTCAAAAGATTTATCAATAACACAAGAAGTGTTTAAGGTACTAGAAGTCCTCCGCAATTATTTGAAGAAGACAATTTTGGGATTATGTCTAAAAACTTAGTTTCATTTAGTATTCGAACTGTCACAATCCTGTTTACATTTTAAAAGTAAAAATTACTTCAGAAAAAAAAAGTAATTTGACAAATATCTAAGACCAATTCACGGATCTGTTATCTAAAAAAAAAAAAAACCAACGATTTGTTGTTGGTGTTTTTGTCTTTTGAAGATTATTGACAATTGTAATCTATTTTTCCTGACTGTAGAGAAACGATTCCTTTTTAAAAACGGGACTTCACCAGACAATCTTTACTCCGGATTATGTACTCTATCTCATTACATCTAAAAGTTTATCCTCTAAACTGAAAGTTAAAAAGTTATAATGACTAAGTTTTATGAAGTCCTCTATATAATGGTTTCTTTTTATAAAGATTTAAATCGACTCGATTTCAAAAAAAAAAAGAGAAGTTAGTCTCTCTCAAAATAATTCATTTTGCAACTCTACCTTTTTTTCAACACGAAAAAAAAATTACAACTCAATAAGTCACAACTTCCATAAATTAAAAGGAGTCTGTTAAGATGAAGAGACAATCTAGTAGAGTAAAATCATAACCGCCTAACAAGATAAAGGGTCATAGAAGAATACGAAAACACGACTAAACCCTTCCATAAGTAATCGTACTCGATGACATGGACCGGACTTAAGACACTTTTTTTCTTATCCTTGTTTTTTTTTAAAATTTACTGTACCGAAGATCGTGAAAGAAGAAAGAAGGAAAAAATAAAATAAAAAATAAAAAGTATACTTTGTAAAAGGATGATCCTAGAAGATATATGTCAACTTCCAACGAAAACTATACGTCTAGTTCGTTTTACCATTTATGTATCGGGAGAGAAAAAAGATTGTAAGGGAATAACATGTCACACGGACATCACAGTGAAAGAAACTAAAGGTACCCCGGACAGGAACCCAAACATAATATTGAACCATAGAAAGGTAACAGGGGATGGTGTTTTTAAGGAAAATTCTTTCATATAAGTTTTAAGTCAGGTAATACAAGAAAAAGGAGGAAGGAATACCTTCTAAATCACTGATTCAGAAAGAAACTAAAAAAAAAGGAGACTGAAATTCCCAAGAGGTGAAAGTGAGGATTAACGATGTTAGACCATAAGGGAAAACGGTCTCTCATTTGTTTTTGTCTTTGTTAACCACTTCTCTGTGTGTCCGAGGACTCTGGTTCACGGACTGATCGACTACCTACCGTCCCAGACCGAGAATGCTTACTCTACGTGGTGTGGTGTGTTAGAACCAAAGAGCTACCTAATATGCGGTCGGTGTCTCCATTTGTGAAATGTAGGTAATCTGAAGAAGTCGGTGGGTCTTCCATCTGGTATAATAGTAAAGTTAACAAAGTCTAATCCCTTAGATTTTTTTAGATCTTCTTACTCCATTGAAAGAGGTCCAGTAAGGAGATCATTCACTATCTTGGTCAACCATTTGGGGTCAAAACGACTTAAGTCAAGGACTTAAATTTACCGATTAATTATAAAAGGGTAGACTTTCAGAGAGTTACGGTGACATTTTATCAAGGGACCTAACCTCCCCATCCACTAGTAATATGGTAAAAAACTTAAGACTACAAGGTCCCTCATATAAAGGAGACTACGGATACCTGAACGATTGGTAGAATTTTTATCCCTTTGTCCTTTTCTACGGTTCCAATGACTAATTTCCTTTTTCCTCTCGTCTTTTATTTTATATATTTGGATATATAAAATAACGTTTTGTTTTTTTTATTCTCAACTCTACTCGGTCTCCTATTGGTGACAAATTACAACCGAGATTAAAAAATAACCGGACAGAATAAATTAAAGGATATTATCGTTTGTCCTATCTGTTTATCATTAATCCACATAAGAAATAATACATAACCAAACCGATTATGTCATATCATGTTTATATAGAACTATATGGTCGTTATGTTTAAGACACTGGATAGATAATATAATTCATACGTACCCCGAAGGTACCACCGAGTCACCCTCCCTTAGACGGACGTTATGTCCTCGACGTCCTTTGTGTGTCAGTCCTTATAGGGAGCCTCTTCCCGTACCGTTGTGAGGTCATGAGAAAAAAAAAAAAAAAGTGAGGTCATGAGAACAGACCTCTTAAGGAACCCGTCTCCTCGGACCGTCCGATGTCAGGTATCTCAGTGTTTCTCAACCTGTACTGACTTCGTTGAATCGTACGTGTATGTTTTAAATAAATAAAAGTTCCGTTCTTTCCATTTACGACGTACTTTAAATTTTCATTCTTTTTATGGTAATTTCAAAAAATTTAAAGACATAAAATTTTTATGTCTTTATTTCAAGGTGTTCTATCTTTTAAAGAAAATTATACACTAAAATAAAGGAGATTTAATATAAGTTTACAATTTAAGACTTTTCAACAGTCCTGGAATTATTAAATATTTTTAGTAAATGGTACTCAGTAAAGAATTTTCCAATTATACTACTAAACCACTGGAATTACTCATTTCACCGAGTGGGGTGTCATGTATGTAAGTAGGTGTCAGAAACTGTTAATATTTCCAAGTTAAATTTGCAATATGTGATGTGGAGATAATAATTTTTCGTGACCCAATCCGAAATTTTTATTGTCATCAACCTGAAGGGACCACCAGGTCAACAATTCTGATACGAAGATGATGTCCCCAATTCACAAGCTAGGGACCAGTCGCTTGATACCGTAACGTATCTTGTCGGTTTTTTGTTTTTTTTCGTTATCATCTAAATCTTCCTTTTTTTTTCTTTTAGTTAAATTTATTTAATTTACTTATTATTACTAAAACAAGGGATTCTTGAGTGGAAGAGTATCATGTGTATAGGTGTTTCTAATATGTATTATGTATATATAAGACAACAGTCTCATGTCTTCTTCCTTTCTCATTAAGACTGATCTCTTTATCTTTGAAGGTCCTTCTGTTCCCAAAAAAACCCAGTACTTTTTACCTATCCTACAACTCTCCAGTCATACTGATCTGTTTATAACAACGAAATTCTAGTTAGTCTTAAGAAGACAAATTCATACAGAAGACAGAGTAACTTTGTATTTTATCTATGTAGGAAACTTTTTCCACCCTTAGACATAGAACTTTACTTTAAAATTTACCACCTATAAGAAACGTATTTACGGTCTTTATTCTATGAAAAGAAAGAGTAATACACTTTATTTATTCAGATTTTCGACCTTTTAATACTTTCAGCGAACTGATTTACTCCGTTCGTTTATTCACGAAAGGTTTCCAGAGTTGAGTCACACGAGAAAGGGACTCCGATCAACCTAGATCAGGTATCAATGTTAACGAGGTAGTATACCCACCGGTCAGTTACACCACGGTCGTTATTTTACACATTAGTTGAAAGTGTACAAAAATCTGTAAGGGTTTAGTGAAACTAGTACTGATTGTTCTTTTGACGGTAAAGTCAATGATTAGATATTTAAGAGTCCCCCTCCAAATCAGGTCATGGGTCATCTGATAAAGTGTAAGATGAATTTTTTTATATCTGATTGTATTAGAACTTTATATAAATAGGAATTTTATGATCAGTTAAAAGGTAATACATTAGAAACAAATTACGATGGTAAAATATAACAGAAACAAAAGTGTACAGGTCCCTAGAGTTATTAACTCTAATTCAACGAAAACTTTTGTGTATACGAAACCTAACGTAAAGTAGATCCATTTTACTGTTCGCTATTGAAAATACTGTCGAAAGTTTTGACGAAAATCGTCACGTCGGACGTCGTAGTAACAGGAAGAAGTGTATCAACTTAAAACGAGTTGTGTTCCTTTTTATCAATAATACCGTCTCTTGTACGGTCTCATTTTAAAGAGATTTGGTTCCCGAAAAGATCGATTATTTCTATAACAATTTATACATAATTAAGGTATGGTGTCCTATATCAATTGTACTTATCAATCTTCCTATGGTTCCCGTCGTACATAGGTTCTTTAGTTATATATTTCCGAACAACTTTCGTTCTACCAAATCTCTCTTTTTAAAGCCTCTACCGTCGACAAATTGTTTTTAAAGAAAAGATATGGTCCTCTGTAAATCAGAAGGTAACCGAGATGACACGTAGAATCTTCAGACATCCCAAAATCTTCCGACGATTTCGTTGTGAACTCTCGGGTCAAATTTCTATTCCGTACCACTGTAGTGACTCTTGTTTAATTATACCTCCTTCTTATCCACACTTTCCAACAACAGACCCTGTAGTAGACTCTCTCTTAACATTTATTACTATGTAGAATTTTACTACATAAAAATTACATCTGACGGTGCACTAAAAAGAAAAATGTGTGTGACAAGTATAAGGGACGGGGGGTCCCATTGTCGTACCTATGTGTGTTTGTGAGGGTAGGCGTTGACTTTGGTCAGTATCAGTGTAGCTGGAACTATGAGTTTCGTATCAGATGTCTGTTCGTAGTGGACCCTAGAACAATCTTTACTTCATAGGTCTCGGGGTAAGGTCTGAATGTCTAAGTCTTAGACGTAAGATCGTTCTAGGAGTCTACTAAGATCACGTGTAACAAACTCTTCATGACTAAAATTTTGTTCGAAATTTTTTACGTGTCAGGAGAGTAGGAATTTTTGGGTCCGTTGAAGAAAACGTTTGGTAATACTTGAAGAACTAATAGATTCAGTCCTGTCAAACCACTTACCAATTCTTGTCTACAAAGGTCTTTAAGGGACAGATCACTGGACTTCGGGTTAAGGTTCCGGTTGAACCCGGAGAAGGGACCCAGTCAAGAGTATTCCCACACGGACAGACCCAGCCCCCTTGTAACCCTCTACCCCCGATCCGTCTACAAACCATCCAGGGAACACTATGTCTTATCTTATTTTCTACCTTCTCCCACCCCAAAAAGAATTCAAACCCAGAAGTAAACATGAGTACGGGTCCAGAACATATACAATACTCAATGTCATTAATAATTTTTAGTTAGACACTGATATTTCAACTACTATAATACTTTATCCTTTTTTTCGTTGACGTCGAGGAGAGTGGGGAGGAAGACGACGCCCTAACTGTCCTATTTCGCACGACCAGGACTACGGTACGGGAAGGGAAAGTAGATGAAGGAGACGAAGGTAAGTGTGATGTCGATCGCACCGTGACGACTCTCGAGACAAAGGAATCTCTGAGTGTAGATGTGAGTCCGAAGGTCCGAGACACGGTCTCCTCAGACTGTCACTGTGTTTCCCGTCACATGAAAGGACCTATATGTTCGTGTAGAGAGTGACGGTAGTCACCCTCAAGATGTTAGTCGAACTCTCGTCTCAGATCAGATCTTAACCTTAAGTAGAAGTTCCATTCCGTCGTATTCACCGGACCAATGGCTTCTTAGCGGGACATGTTAATTTATCGTTTACGGGACTCTTAAATCTCTTTTCAAGGGGGTTCAAGATCTTCCTCTTCGTTCATTTTTATCCAATTTGATATCCTAATTTTTTTAAAAAAAATTAACTTCATAATGAACTAAATGTTACATAATTAAAGACGACATGTCGTTTCACTAAGTCAATATATATATATGAATATTTTGTCATTTCGTAGACGGATGTTACGCCCTCTGGGCCCAAGTTAGGGACCCAGTCCTTCTAGGGGACCTCTTCCTTTACCGTTGGGTGAGGTCATAAGAACGGACCTTTTATGGTACCTGCCTCCTCGGACCACCCGATGTCAGGTACCCTACCGTTTCTCAACTTGTGCTGACTCGTTGAAGTGTGTTGAAGTGTGTTGAAGTGTATATGTAAGAAAAGATAATACCAAATGGGGTCCTATAACTTATATCAAGGGACACGATATGTCATCCTGAAGTAGTAAATAGGTAGAATATACATAATCAAACATAGATGATTGGGGTTTGAGGATCAGGTAGGGAGGGAGTGTGGGATGGGTGGGGGGACGAAAACAGTTGGTCCTCGAACTTGATGTCCTAAAGATTTAAAAATTTTAAGGAATTCTTTTTAATACATCATTTGCCAACAACCAATCAACGATTCAACACAGATTGAGAAAACACTGGGGTACCTGACATCGGACGGTCCGAGGAGACAGGTACCCTAAAGGGTACGTTCTTATGACCTCACCCAACGGGAAAGGAAGAGGTCCCTAGAAGGGATGGGTTCCTGACTTGGACGAAAAGAACGAACCGACCACTTAAGAAATAGTGACTCGGTGGTCCCTTCGGACAGATTATTTGAATTTGATCGGAAAATAATGCTCTTGAAAATTTAATCAGCAGAGTAGTTTAATCTTCTAAGATCTTTATTTAAAAGAGGTTTGATACGTGAAAGAAATATACGACAAAAGAAATAGACCGGGGGAATTAAGATGGGGAGATGATGATCGGAAGTCACATTTAGTCTTCGGAGGGTCTAATCGAATCCACACCAGAATATTTACTCGCATGTCGTAAGACTTATAGAAGAAGTGTCGTGAAGAGGATAGATTCATAACCCCATTAAAAAACAAAACACAAACAGAGAAATCCATCTGTCATTCGAAGTACTTCTGTTCCCGATACAGATAGATTAATACACGGACTTCGTGTGTCCGGTGAGTTATTTATGAACGAGTTACTTAAATGTAAATCTTCAGTATATGTTCTTGAATCCTAGGGACCACCGAGTCTACCATTTCTCGGACGGACGGTACACCCTCTGGACCCAAGCTAGGGACCCAGCCCTTCTAGGGGACCTCTTCCTTTACCGTTGGGCGAGGTCATAAGAACCGACCTTTTAGGACACCTGTCTCCTCGGACCGCCCAATGTCAGGTACCCCAACGTTTCTCAGTCTGTACTGACTCGTTGGCTGTGTTTGTTTTGTTCGTGTTTGTTTATGTTCTTGAATAACCTAGGAGTAAGTCTGGCTAAATGACAAATCTATGTTAAGGTCACCTAAATAAATAAAGGAAAAGGTTTCGTGTTGTTTGAGTTCATCATTTGATCCTTTTTTTTTTTTTTCTTCTTATATTTCTTCCCTACTTTTTCCGGTTGTTTCCTTCTTCCGTCTCGCGGTGTCTCGTGGCGGACACCCCTCGGTAATAGTCACCGTTCCATAACGTGTCCCATTGAAATATTTTGAAACCTTAGGACATAAATTACAACTATTAATATTTAAAGTCAAATTTTTTTATGTTCATTGTGATATAAGGTCTGTACGACGAATTCCTGTCACTTTCTCATATATAAAACCTTTCTAAAAATCCTTATTCAATAGATTTTCTCTCGAATATCGTATTATTTTTATTATCGTAGGTCATATTGCACAAAAATTCAAATATTTCGTGAAAAGATATGAAATAGAGTAAACTAAAAGTATTTTATGTCCTCTCCGGTTCGGTGACAACAGTCCTTTTAAACGAATCCACCTTGTGAATTCAACTACTTATTTCGACCACTTAATCCGTGATGACATTAAAAGAGTGACTTATAATATTCATAAATCTACAACTAAAAAAAGTCTTTAACAACCTCTAAATTTATACTAAAGTTTTTAAATTTTTAGTTTACGCAAAAAAAGTTATTACTGAATGGCTATCAATCTGTAATATAGATTTAATTCAATGGATTTAGAATGTTCCCTCCACGTATTTATTATATCTTATCTTGGATATTTATACGTCGTCTACGTTTAAATATTAATTACTATAAAAATTTCATCTACACAGAACCTGTAATTGAATATTAAAATGTAATTAATACGGGGACATAAAACTGTCACGAAAAACATCTTGCGACTTAAAAATGTTTTGGGTGTGTATGAGTATATGTTGGAGTTTTAGTACGAATGAAATTCTTTATGATCTTTACGTTTTTATGTCTAACAAAGATTTACAACGATCATAGATCTTAACGTAAATAATAATAAAAAGTAACTTTATTTCTTTTAACCGTTGTCATATTTTTCATGTTCCGTAAAGTCTCTACTACTCCTCTTGAACAACTGTCTGCTTTCCGTCAGGGTCCTTTCAACAAATCAGTTATCGTCGACAATGTAGCGTTATATTTTAGTAGAAATATATTTTACGAGTAAAATACCAAGGAAGATGTCCTCTAGTTTTAAATTTATATACGTCCTTGTATTAATCTCCTAATTACCGGTTTCGGTTGCGTGCTTCCCTCTCCTTTTTTCTAAAGGTCCTTTTTTTTTCACGATATTCGTCAAAAAATTAATGACCCGAAATTTTTGTTTGGACATAATATTGTCGTTGACAAGAGAATAACACACCCTTTCCAGTACAATTTATTAAGGAGAGACTAAAATAGGTGGACTGTTATAGGTGGGTTGGTCCCTGTCCAAAACGGAGAAACTCAACAGTCACGACACTAATATCACCTTGTGAAAGAAAACAAGATTTCAAAAGAACCAAACTTGTCCATCAATTTACGTTTTTTATAGGTTAGTAAAGAAACATTATAGTATTTTCGGTCCATCCATTGAAACGTAAGATGTGATAATTTATATTATTACACTGATGAAAAATCGAGAAAGTAAAAGCAAAAATCTGAAGAGAAAGCTTTAGAGTGGAGCATTTATAAAAGAAGAGAAAGGTTCCTAAGTCGTACATGAAAGATATTCGTCTCTGAACGAAAGACGGTGTTAATCTACTCGTAAGTTTATGTTAGGGACATAATCCAGGTCAAATTACCCTATAATATCCCACCAACTGACATTTCGGTTATCGATCGGTGTCAGGAACACCCAATCAAACTTGGTTCTTACCTAAGTTACGAAGACCAGAATTCGTACCACTTTGAAAGGTTGTCGAAGGTTTATAAGAAAAACCAGTGTTTATCACTTGACGAAGTTGAGGTTGGTCGAATAGTATACATAATAAGTACCCAGTAGTATCCTCGGCGGTTTGTCTAATAGTACAAATGTAGTCTGGAGGAATCTCTCTCTTTAAAAAATTATCAACTTGATCGTCCCAGTCAGTTATGTCTCTACGGACACCCACTGATTTATTATTTATTTATTTATTTTCTTTTCTTCTTCTTTACTTTAGTTTGTAACTCTCAAATTACTACAGGAAGTCGTCAATGGTTAGTTATCCAAAGATAGAGAACGGCTTTTCCAATATAATTCCAAAGTAGTAAAACCGTCTAAATAAATAAATAAATATGTTCTCACTCCTCTACGTCCCCTTACCTTTTCACGTCGCAGGTATCTTTGGTAAAGTGACCTCAACTGTTTGAAATGTTTCCAGAGAAACACCATAACGTAGTAAAATCGTTAAACCAGAAAAAACCATTTGAGTCACGGTGT
Organism: Capra ibex; assembly: GCA_006410555.1. Taxonomy (NCBI): domain Eukaryota; kingdom Metazoa; phylum Chordata; class Mammalia; order Artiodactyla; family Bovidae; genus Capra; species Capra ibex. The sequence continues at coordinate 1,199,164 of SJYO01023251.1, read as the reverse complement.
ACCTCAGTAGGACAACAAAGACAACCTTTATTTACATGAAATAGTCCACAATCACTGTACGTCATCGTAAAAGAAAGGAAATTCTCAGAGTAAAGTTTTGTTTAACTAAATTCTTCTGTGTAATGTAAAATATATGAAAATGTATGTGTAATGTATGACGTTTCGTCATCGTAATGGTCCGACACGAACGAATAAACAAATTCCTAAAAAAAAGTGTTGGAACGGAATGAATCGGGTCAGTAAGTCGAAATCCTTCCTTTAAAATAAAAGATCGACCTTTCTTTTCGTACTCAATTGTCCACTCGAGTAATAAGTGTCCTTAAGAAAAGAAAGGCAAGTCGACTGAAATAATACACAGTGTCCTCTCAATGTATCTTGGTGAGTTCTCCTTGTGTCACCACAGGACCTACAATGACTGTATTTGACCTAAGAGACATCCAAGCATTTCCTTTCTCAATCAGTACCATAGGATCTTTTGCTTCCATGGAATTGTAGAGGTACATCTCCTGATGGACGTAACAACAACAATTATAGCCCCCAAAGATCTATACCACAGAGTAAGTCTCTAAATACTAAATATTGTAGATCTCAAAGAGTATGTATCTATAACACTGTAAATAAATTATATGAAGAGTTTCCTTTATAGTTGGAGATAAAAATCTGATTTGGGTATCTTCACTTTCCTGGTTACAACTGAGACCGATTGAGTAAGGTTACTGTTTGTGTTAACATACTTTCTACTGTAAAATTTTGACCTCAACCCTAGTCATTACGGAAGGACTCTTACGTAACGAATATAACGAATTATTCGTTACTTCACGTAGAGTCAAATTTATAATTAAATAAATGTCTCTTAATAGTTTTTTAGTTTACAAAATAGTAGATGTATCTTTTGTGTATTCATAGTTCAAAAGTTTTTGATCATGAATATATCAATCTGAAAAGGGGACACTATAGGTCCATGAATACCAAAAGTATATTGCGTAGAAACGTACAGGAAATGGGTCTTACCAGAAGTACTTGTTACTTGACACAAATGTATCATTTTAGATGAACAATAACTTCTAAGTCAAATAGGTAGATAGAGACTTCTAAAAAGAATATTAGGGTATATTAGTAACACTTAGTGAAAGGAGAGACACAGTAGTGACTCGGAATTAACGAGAAAGAACAAAAGACTCGGTGTGTCATAAATAAAATTAATAAAGAAATGTGTGGAGGGGAGAGACTGATACTATAGGAAGACCCTCCATGTTACAGTCTAAATAAAAAATAATATAAGAGTCGTATAATTCAACTCATGGAACATGTAGTCTCACTGATTTATTCAAATATGTTTTGTTTACTTATACTGGATTTGTGGTACAATAACATAGTCAAAGTCAGACTTTAAGATGGGTTTATTTGTAGTCTGTTTAGTTTAATTAAATCCGTCTCTGTCTCATAAATATCTATGGGGTTCTGTCATCTCTCTATCTCTATTTTACTATTACTTTATTATAGTAAGTATCTGACTTTATTTCATGAAAGAATTTAACAGAGTTAATAACACGGGAGTCTTTCGAAAAGTCTAAAACTTGTGAATCACATACAAGAAAAAGTTAGTGAGAGATCATTCGTTCCGTTAGTGACTCTTTAAAGAACTTAGATACGGACCAATCACTTCGAGAACTCTTGACTTTCTTAAACTAAGTGTTTTTCCAAACCATGGTAAGTACTTTACGTATAAGATTAGTGATGTACGACAAAAAATTTTTACCCGTGACTAATAAAGTCTTTTTTCGTGTAGTTGTAATACAATCACTTTAACCTCATCTTAATACCCAAAGAAACGAACCTTCAAAAAGAAATTAACGAAAAGACTTCCCCATGTGTGTATATACGTCTAGAATTATATAAGAATTCGAAATTCTTATACTCTTGTTATCAAATTAATATTTAGACCCCATAATGGAATGAGGTAAGGAATGATACAGTATATAAAATATTTTATATACAATGTTATACTTCTTGTCAGTAGGAAAGTAAACAAGTGAACTATTTATAAAGGAACTCACAACTAATATTCAGTAGTACAACCCGTGACACCTCTTATGTTTCTAAAGGATTTATACCTCTTAAATCTTTATTTTCATTTATTCATTTTTCCTTTTTTTTTCTAGGAATTGTTATGTTATAAGAGAAAACCGTTAACTCTATATAATATTGGACGTAGTACGAATTCCGTCCCATATCTCCAATGGTTACTAGGAAAATCGAAACACTTATATACTATTGAAGTCAGTTTCCACCTGTAGGAAGAAAGGGGGAAGTTTTTGGTTTTGGTATAATTTTTGTAAATAGGTAGTTTAAATAGACGGTATGAATTTTTATAGACATTCAGTATATGTCTTTCATGGTACTCTTATTACTCAGTTAAGAAATTTTTGTAAAAGAGAAGGTAGTAGTACGAAGATTTGAACTGAAAATTATCATGTCGGTCGTTTACGGACTTCGGGTGTTTACCTCACAAATTGTTGGTTTACAATGGTGAACGAGTACAGGAGAACTTTAGTTAGTCCGGATTGGATTGTTTTACTGGTTTATGTCACTAATCAATACTTCTGACTCTGGTCACATACTAATGATTTACTGTACCTCCACTAAAACGGTAGTTATAAACTTCTTACAAATTGTCTGACATAAGGAAAAAAAGAAGATATAAAATAGTGTAGATTCATTACGAATAGACAATCGATAAGTATGTCCATAAGTAATATTTGTCTACTACTCTTCTATGTGTTCCCCCTCACCCCTACCCATACCTCCGTAATGGGACAACAAAAATTAGATGATCTGGTCATATACCACTAATAGATCCCACTGGTACATTAAACAATAATTTCGAGCCACGAAAAGTTCATTTTGTCTTACGATAAAATTAATACGGTCCGTTAACCTTATTTGACCCTGATAGGGTCGGTATGACTCTACATACGGGTTGGATACTCATAAATCTGTATTCCTTTTCCGTTGGGTGAGGTCATGAGAACGGACCTTTTAGGGTACCTGTCTCTTCTGACCAAGCGATATCAGGTATCCCAACGTTTCTCAGCCTGTGCTGACTCACTGAAGTCTGAGTATGACATCTGTTAAAATTGCCTCAATTCTGTCTAGTCTTTTCAGTCAATATTAAAGGATCCCTCCTGTATACCTTTATGAATTTTATAAATTCGAAATTATAACATAAAAGTTTTAGACACATCGTTATTTTGTTCACTTTCTTTCCCGTAATTGTCAGAATCTTGTATGTCTTAATTTGTATCACAAACTTTGTCTTGTTTCCTTTTATGTGAATTCATTTTGTTTTCTTTTTACTTAGAAAGACTGACCTTTTGAAAGTCGGGAACTACTAAACGATTGTAAAAGCTTTTAGGAGGGGTCTTAGCATATTGAAATGGGACTTGAGGGAATATATGACTTATCATTAACAAATGGACACAAGAGATGTACAGAACTCTCTACGTTGAAATAGATAGTAATTTGAAGTGTCACAGACTGCGTTTCATCCATAAGTTATTTATATGTATATATATATAAAAAAAATGGTTCGTAATTATAACTACTGTTTGGAGTCCTTTACCTTATTCTGTATACAAAAGGAAAAAGGTTTCTAGGAAAAAGGTGATTCTCAACCCTTTTCTTTGAATATCCTTGATTTTCAAGATATTTAAAAGTGGTATCCTATGTAGAGGTGTCACTGTGTCCTTCTTGACCAAACCTTTAACTCACACCTACACCGAGACACGTTTAGTAGATGAATTGAAACTCTCCATAATCTACTCAACCACTCTTCTGTCGTGATCATTCCCATTCCCACGTCCGAAACAATCGAAATATGTCTCTTTTTGACGGACTCAGTGTCTACCATGGAGATTCGAGTTCCTCAAGAGAACCCAGTGTTTTTCTCACACCTAATGAGTCATGTTGAATAATTGTCAACCTTTTTGTTCGTCGACTACCATCTGGATTATATGTTTTCTATCGTACAATAATAAAACGTCTCCCGATTTTGTTTAACTTGGGTAGTTTGTTGACATTTGAATCCTTCACATGAAGACAGTAGACAGGGGGAAGTGTGACGTTTAGATTTTACTGGTATCAATCCTCTCTTTTATTTATGTTTAAGAATCTTATATAGGTTAAGTAATGATCTTAGAAATACACCCTCCTTCTTTTATACCCATACACCATAACCATTATCTGACAGTTTTCCCGTTTTTAGTTAGACTTTTAGTGACCATCACTAGTGTAATCCGTAAACATCCCATTATCTAACACTTTTATAAACACATAACTTTATTACCAAAAGAAACGTCTTTACACGAAAGGGTGTGTGGTTGTCGTAAAGTAACATACACTTTGAGACGAAAAGGTTATTTGTAACTAAGTACCGAGTGATGTATTTAATTATGGCCTTTTTCTTTCATTAAATCTTTATTAAAACTATGTAAGACAATTTAAGTCAATACTCTTAAACTAATCTTACAACATTTGGTCAGTCTACGTGACTGTCTTTACATTACTACTTCCATCACCGCTACACATTGTTGGTAGATGTTCAGTGAACCGTTAGTATTATCGATAACTCTCAGGAAGGTGTGTACTGTTACAAGATCGTAATATCTACAACGTGTAGAATACCATTGAGTAAAAGATTTACTTCCATGAGACTTATCCAACTATTTTCCTCACTTAATAAAACAGACAGAAGAACTTATTCTTACCTGAGGTCTAGAATCTTTAATTTTTGGATCTATCCTTTCTTTGAAATATGATTTGACGAAATGTCTTATGAAGGGAAGACTCAAGTTCCAAATGAAGAAAGTAGTAACCATACGAGAAAACCCCTTTCTAAGTCGTTTATCAATAGTGGTGGAAGAGTTTTGACATTTATCATCCACAAGTTATTCCGTTCAAAGTATAAGTCAAGTCACGTCAGCGAGTCATCGCAGACTGAGAAACGCTGAGATACCTGACGTCGTTGTGGTCCAAAGGGACAGGAAGTGGTAGAGGACCTCAAACGAGTTTGAGTCCAGGTAACTTATCCACTACGGTAGGTTGGTAGAGTAGGAGACAGTAGTGGAAGAGGAGGACGGAAGTTAGAAAGGGTCGTAGTCCCAGAAAAGGTTACTCAGTCGAGAAACATAGTCCACCGGTTTGATAACCTCGAAGTCGAAGTCATAGTCAGGAAGGTTATTTATAAGTCCCACCTAAAGGAAACCCTAACTTACCAAACTAGAGGAACGTCAGGATCCCTGAGAGCTCAGAAAAGGTTGTGGTGTCAGGTTTTCGTAGTTAAGAAACCGTGTGTCGGAAGAAATCCCAAATACAACCTCGGAACTTAAAGACAGAAAAAAGGACTATTTTTCACGTATCGAGACACTTGTAAAATTTTAGTGTATCCAATACACCTTTTTACAGAGTCTTACGTTGAGAAATCATAGATAACGGTTTCTTCTAAGTGTCCAATTATGTTGACCTCAAAGGAGTCTTTTACACTCTCTATCACATCAGTTTTCTTGTAGTCGAGTGAAACCAACTTTCTGTCTTAAAGACAGACATACGGTTTAAGACCGTATGTTTTAACTTAGGATTCTTGTGACAAACCTCTACACCGATACAGGTAATATTTCTACTCTAAGTCTTTCTACTTTATATAAAAGTTCTAGTGTCTCGATCAATCGTTCTCTCTCCCTAAACTTAAAACCAGGTAGTTTAAGTCTTAACCTCGGTCCCTCTAGATTCAAACTTGAGAGGAGGACAGTGAGAGACCGACACTTTGAGCCCGACTAAAGAATTGAAGTCGTTCCATCCAGAGGTGAGTTCATAGAAATTTTACCTCTCTCACGGATGGAGGGTATGGTTGGTTTCCAATTTATAAACTCTGTCCTATACAATTGTACGACGTGTCCTTCAGAAGGGAGATACTGGACGGAACTTACTCGTGAGAGGATTCCGGGATTCGATCGACGACGTCTTCTGTGTGATAATCTAAGAGAGGAGGGTGTCACAACCCCTATGTCACCCTCTGTCTTCTGTTATTGAATAATTTCCTACAAAAATCTGTAAATGGGGTTATACACTTTGTTTATTTTTCCACTATGAGACAAATTTCTCCACACCCACACACATTTCTCCCTTGGTCAGGTGGGTGAGTCGGAAAGGGTCGACGGGGACCGGAGGACCTGAGGACGAAGGAAACTGGGACCCCGAGACTTTTGTCAGTAATCCGCTCTACCAGAGACCTCCTCAAAGTTTGTATTTTCGGATCAAAGATGACATACAGGTGTTTATAGACATGATTTTCCTATTGATATTATTGGAAGTTTTGTATATACCGGTAAGTTGAGTCTGTCTAGTGTCAACGAAGTTGGCACCATAGTGTCCCTTTCCACCGGAAAGTGTTCTTACCTATTCTAAAATTCTCCGACTCTAGTAGTGACTTCTCCGTCCTCTCCTTACTTTACGTAAAGTTACCCCTACGTAGTCCTCCTTTCCGTTTTATTCTATTCTGTTTTCTTCCCTTTTTCTTTTATGTCTCGTAGAAACTCTGCACACTGATTGACTGACTTGGCCTCGAAGTCCGCGTCTGCATATCCTTCATCCTCTCCACTCTGATCTTTGACCTCCTCTATTTCCTGATACACTTCTGTACCCAAAACTTCGGTCTGTCTAGACCCAAACTCAAGAGCAAGACTGTTAGTGATCAACTCACTTGCCCCCTCGACTAAATTGGAGATGTGGGAATCGCAGGAGAAGACTTTTTACCTCGACACATATAATTTGATAATGATGATTTATTTCCTTATACTATTGTGAATGACTCGTGAATGAGACCCGGTTCGTACAAGGATTCGTAAACTTTCCACACTTGTGTCAGAAGTGTCTTTGGGACACTCTTTCTTTGTCAGCGACAGTGTTAAGACGTCTACTCCTCTGACTCTCCTCTGTCCCACCGTTTGGACAGATCGTTCAGTGAACAGTGTGTCAATTATTCTTCCCCTAACCTTAGGTCTGTAAGAACAAGACCTTAAGTAGAGTAATAATCCTCACATCGGTAGGTAGAGTATATCATACTACTCTTAATTCACTCTATTGTGAGTGTTATACAGACACTACCTCAAATCCTGTACGATGGGGTTTTACACCGTGGAACCCCATCCTTACAGAATTCGGTGTCCTCGAACTTTTTTACCGTCTTCGCTTCTCCAGTCTTAGTAGGGGAGTGGGGGACAAAAAAACTTATCTAGTATTTTGGAAGTGCACTCTCCACGGGAGGAACCCGGATCTCCTTTCCTCGTAGGAATAGAGTCTTTCTTTTGCCCTATGGTTCTTGAGATGGTAATTCCGAACGATCCGAAGGGGATCCAATGATGTGAATGGAGTTGAGTATTAAACTCTACTAGTGAGAAGTAATTTGAATCTTTTTTGAATGAGTCTAAAGAAAGAAACCTAGAAGTAAAGTAATACTTCCAAGGATACAGTATATTTTGAATGCAATTTATTCATAGTCCTTACCTCATTCCCATATTAACTTATTTAGAATCGGACCTTTTCCTCTCCTTCTCAAACTTCGGTTCGGTATACTTACGAGAACTTAAGGTATGAAATCTTATCAAAACTACAAAGAGTTGACTGTTAAAAATTAATGTACACCCCAACGTTATCTGAACACCATTTAGTCTTTATACTAAATCTTTCAAAGTCGAAAATCCTATATGGTCGAATATTTCGTTCTTAACATCTGAGAAAATTTTAAAATAAAACTATCCGTAATTTACCAGGGTTTCTTTCCGCAACCGTCACCTTTACCTTTCCTCCTTTGTCTTTACAATTTCGATAACGTCTGTGACTCTACCTTCCACGTCGTTTGTGTACTACTGAGTCCCAAAGCTCCGACCCACTGACCCTCTTTCGACGACTACGGTAATTGTCTTTGGCCCCTTTCTTCGACCTGGAACTTCCTTTCTTTTTTACTACTAACGTCAAAAATGTCTAACTCAAACTTTACTACTGTTTAGTAAATCTACCTCTAGGTGTCATCTCTTAGTCAAAACCTCCTTGAGTCGAGGTAAATTGTTTATTTGTTGTCGTAGATTTGTAAATAAGAATCCTGTAGGAAAAACTAATTTGTAAAACTCGTGTAAGAGTAAAATGTATATTTTCACACATATATATATGCACACACACAAATATTTAAAGTATGTTCAAACATGTAATATTTTATATGTGTATCTTTTATTATTTATCTTTATCTCTAAGATTATAAAAGGATACGGAGGTACCTACGAAAACTCGTGGAAGACCATCCGTCCATGGGATAGAGTCTCTGGTGACTTTATAAAATCTATCAAGGAAGATGTCACAACTCTTCCTTGGATTTACGAAAACGTGACTTGTTTTACTTGAAGATAACGAAAAAAAGGATCCTTACTTTTAAAGGAGGAAAGTCTAGAGAATTGTAACACGCGTCCTCCTTTCCCTGATTTCTAAAGTGACACGACATTCGACAGTGTACACACGTAATTTCAGATGTATATTCCTACAAGTTACATTGTAACAATTATTTCCGTTTTTATTGGATTTTCAGGTATTCTTTTCTCTTCTATTACGTTTAATACTATGTACAATAAAATACTTTACTTCTCAAGTCTATTTAGATGTTCATGACTCTTCCCTCCCCTAGAGCTTTTGTATAGCAATTCCATTTTATACAAAGATATCTCTGTTATACAATATTACTTATGGGTACTACATACTTCATGAAAGTTATATGAAAATTCACATATACTTCCCCGAAGGGACTACCGAGTTACCATTTCTTAGGTGGACGATTCGTCCTCTGCACCCAGAGTTCGTCCTCTACACCCAGTCCTTCCCAGTCCCAGTCCTAGTCTCAATCCTTTTAGAGGACATCTTCCTTTACCGTTGAGTGAGGTCATAAGAACGGACCCTTTAGAGTACCTGTCTCCTCAGACCGTCCGATGTCAGGTACTCCGGCGTTTTCTTAACCTATTCTGAATCACTGATTTGTTGTTGAATATACATATATATAAAGTAACTTACTGTGACTTAGACTTCGTCAGTCGTCTAGTTTATGATTAAATATACTTAATGTCTCTGTTCTCTTTATACAACCTATTGTGGTTCCCTTACGTTAATTATTTTAGGTTGACTCCCCTAGATAAACGATGTTTACTAGTTAATTAAGTGAAATAATTTTTATTCAATGTTATTAAATTGTTCACTCTTTCTCGACCTACCCTTGATACTAATTTATCTGTTTTAAGTTTTGACCTTTTCGATTTGATAAGTACCTACAGGTGATCTCATTGTTTAATACAGGAGAGACAACGAATAAGAAAAATACCACTACACAAGTATGATGTGTATACGATAAACACATTAATTTATATGATAATTTCTCTTTTTTATCTTTGTACATATCCCACTATACCGTCTTACCTTCAAGATCCATATACAATTCCACTCTTAGAGTAAACAATCGTTTCGACTTAAGTGTAAATATTCCTATAATACAAGTGTTGATAAATTAATGTATAAAAGTCGATCCTTTGATCTTTACATCAAATAAACGTTTGACTCACTTTATTCACAAAAAAAGATTCTAATGATTTATGAGTTAAAAAAAAAGACAACCTAAACGTTTATCTTTTCTATTAAAAAACAATTAACTCTAGAGACTAGAAACCAGAATCTAGGAATCTATGATATTCTTTTAATACAATCGGTACTTATCCTTCCAATAATTGGTGACTCTACTTTTGTAGGACAAGCTACCATCCTCATAAGACAACAAGTTTGACTACAGTTTTGTACTGTTTGACTACTGTTTTATATTGTCTGGAGGTCAAGATTTCCTACTCACTCGAGTTCTCACCACCTTTGAACGTTAATTCACCTTTTAATCATAACAAAGAGGACCACCGAGTCTGCTATTTCTTAGTCACGTTTTCTGGACCCAAACTAGAGACCTAGTCCTTCTAGGGACTCTCTTACCTTACCGATGGGTGAGGTCTTAAGAATGGACCTCTTAGGGTTCCTGTCCCCTCGGACCACACGACGTCCGGTATCCCAACCTGTTTTGTTTCCTCAACCTGTGTTGTTTTACTCACTGAAAGTGTGTGTGCATATCATAACAAAACCACAATGCATAGGAGATATAAACGAAGGCTAGAAGAAAAGGTCTTAGTGTAGAAATAAACCAGTGAAGTACATTCAAACGTCTTTTAAAACGAATGACTTTGTGGTAATATTTGTTCACGGTAATAAAATAATTTGAATAAACGTCCTTCTTATAAACTAAACACCCATTGTGAGACACTTAGATACTCGTCCAGAAGCAGTGTCAAGTGAAAAACTTTGAGAAAAGTTGTACAAGAACCAAAGCACAAATCTACAATCATCTCTACTATCCTTAACACGTGAATAAAACAAAAGGATTAAGAACATTGATCATCTCTTGACTTCACTTCTTTCTTTTTTCTTGGGTCACACGTAGAAAGGAAAAGGTGCTGGTTGTTAAAGGTTCGATAAAACGTTTATATCCTGTCGACGAAATAACTCGATTTTTTTGTGATGTTTTACATTACTATCGTGAAACCTGAGATAAGACTAGAGGGAATTTGAGGTGTGTCGAACCTAAAAAGACATTAAAATTACTTTTACACCGTACCGTGTAGAGAGAGTAAATTTAATACGTGACAGTCATAAAAGGAAGAAACGTTGACTTCGTGAAGAACCCTATGAACGGTCCATGTTCTCCCTTCCCACTTTTGGTTTTTATCTTCTACTTCCCACCCCCCCGTCCCTTTCCTTGACCTGATTTGTTTGTGTGAGAGGAGTGTCGGTATAAAAATTTCTGAACGTTTAGTGCCCTTTATCCCATGTCTTCAAGTTCATCCTAATTCCATCGAAATCGTTCGGATTTACCCCGATTTATCTCCAGTCTTATCCCGTTGTTCAGTTTGAAATTTTTGAGTAAACTAAACAATTTTTGATTGTGTTCTAAAGTAAGTAAAATTATCCTATAGTCTTATGTAGAATAATGACAAATAGATGAATCCAAAGCTATCGTAAGAAACCAAAATGTTTCTAGTTAGTGAGTAAATAAATCGTTCATAAATAGGTCTCGGTCTCACTTCTTGTTCTGTCGAATGACAGTGCATACGATGTTCAACTGGAAAACATCTTAAGTTGTCTCTGTACTTTAAGGGAACCTTTGCCCACTAATTTTTTTTTGTTGTCCGTGGGATAAATACACTCTTTGTCGGTATGTCTAAACCGTGGTAAAATATATGGTGAAAAGTGTAAGGGTCGTGTCAGTCATAATAATAGAGGGATAAAATGTCACCTTCCTCAAAGTCTTTCCAATTCCCTTAACCACGAGTAGTAGAAAATGACCATCTCGGTGCTGAATCTCGACCTGGAAGAGTGACCCTTACTCTTGAAAAGAGCAGTACCACGTCTCCGACCCTTACGACAGAGACCTTAGGTTTCTTAAACCCAAACTGAGTGTTAGATGAGTGGTACTGGAATCCGTTCAACATAAGATTCGGGTAAAAGGGATTTTACCTCTAGTACTTTTTTGGAGAGAGGTTCCAAACACCCTTCCAGAAGTAATAAATATTATATCTGAACACAAATTGTGGTTCAGGTCTGGGTCTTTACCAAGTCATCCTATCTGATTGGGTAAGAAATTTGTCCTAGTCTTCAAGAGATAATTAAAAGATTACCTTGAAAATTTTTGTTTCAGAGACAATCACCTCATTTTCTTTCTTCTACGGGACCTTCTTGTCTTACCTTTAATTTACAATCACATAGAATACTAGTACCGATCACGACTCTCATCCCTCACAGGTTCCTTCAGATCCAGGAGTTAAGTTTTTGTAAAAAAAAGTGTTGTCTTCAAAGTTTTATGTTTAGAAACCCCCATCATCCTTGTTTTACTATCGAAAAAGACTATTGAAACAATGTTTAAGAAAATCAGTTTATTATAGAACAAACTCTAAAGGACATGTCATTCTTCCTTCTTCCCTTAAAACCACGTGAAATCCCAATCCAACCTAGATCTTCTCCTCTAATCCATTCACCATCTTACGGAAACCGGTCCTACCGCCTTCGGACTCCCACGAACCCATTCCTCTCCGTCCCGAAAGGTTTTCCCCCTTCTTCTCAGACCTTTTACACCCTTTTAAGGGTTTAGTTGACGGAAATAAAACACTACATCCAACCTTAACTATTGACGGACTACAGTTATTTTCAGTAGAGGATCGAACGGAAACCGTGGACGACCGTACCATGACTACGAACTAGACCCTATGAACCAAACACGTTGGGACGATATATCGTATCGTAAGACCAAAGTTAACAGTTTCCCCAACACGTCCGTCTGTGAACAGGTTACCCTACTCAGTCTTAGGGACACTCATGTGTCGAATAAAAGAGAGACTTTGGACGACCGTAAGTAATAAATTTAATATGGAAATTTCCAGAACAGACTTTATAAAGGTCCATTCTTTTAGTCCTTAAGGAGAAGGGGTCCTTGTATGAACCCGTCTCCAGGGACTTGACTCGTGGTCTCAAAACTCAAACTTAGGGTCGACACAGAGAACTTACCTAAAGTCAAAGTACTAGATATGTTGTCTACACAACCAGACACTGACAGTAGGGAACTCAACCGCACTTGGTCAGTAAGAACTATATTTCCATCAAAAATCAAACCGAGATTTAATCGTCGGGGAACAAAGAATAGAGTGACGACCGAGATCCTATATTGTTTATAAATGACATTTTAGAGAGGGAAAGTCGGAGATAAATCGTCGTCTTTAAGGTTTTTATGACCGAATAGCTGATGAGGATAGTAGAGTTGTAAACCAAAGGAAACGTAAAACGGTGGGTCACTGGCTGTAGATTTATCCATCTCCAACGTATTTTTCTTTTTTCCGTCTCTCAATTCAGTCTCGACTTGACGTCTAGTTAACGAAGTTAAAATTGGGTTTCGTCCCGACACGAGGACCTTCCTGATTCTAAATAACCAAAGTTGTGTACTCCTACATTTTACACGACAATAGCGCAGAGGGGTCTTACATATGACCGTGGTCGGACCCCTTCGACGTACATTATCGTCGAAGGATCAACGGAACAGTCAGGGTGGTAGGTAAAAACACACAGGTCAAAAGTCATACAATGGGTCCTTATCCACAACAGAATAACCCTGACTTGAAAGTTGAAATTTCGTAAATACTGACTATAACGACACTGACTATAATACCAAATCTATGAACCTATAAATTTACGTCACTTTGGAGTACTATGAGTCTTAAAACGTAAATTTGTTACATTTGAAAGTATATACATATACGTGACGATCCACAACGTATGACATTTTACTTCTCTCATCTAATACACGACCTTTCTTAGACTTAAAATCTGAGGTTTTCTAAAACAGACTTAAATCGACGACCACGACAAATGAAACTCGTACTATAAGTTAAAGAGACTCAAAGATGAAAGAGAACCCTTATTATACATAGAGTCTTCTAGAAACACTCATACTCAGAGTCTATGCACACCCGTAAGTTTTTATAACAAAATAATAAGTGAATTATTGTTAATGTCTAGGTAAAATCTTGGTTACTTTAATGACAGTGTATATCATGTCACAGGATTAGAGTACGGTGCAAGACTCCGGTCATATCGTAAAATATAAGTCAATCCTCTATTCTTTTAACTCCAGGTCTCACAAACCCCAGTCTGAAAAGTAGTTTGACTAAGGATCTAAGTTTCTAGAAGGAGTCTCCTTCTTATAAATGATTAGCCTTTTTTTTTTTTTTTTTTTTTTTCTTGTCTTGACAAAATAGTTAGGTTCTTTCCTGGACGACTTACAGACTTTACATACAGAGGAAAGTATTCGAACCTCCTTTATAAAGACTAAAAATTTATATGTTGGTACGACGATACCCCAAGGACAGTTATATTCACTTAAAACAACGTCTAAAGTTCATAGAGTAGAAAGGATTTGTTGGTATAGTATGATGAAGAGTTTTCCCAAATCGTATAAACGGTAAATTTAAGAGACTACAACTCTACTAGACTCATCGTCAATCGTGTTTGTTTACAAAAGATTAGTCTTTTAGTACTAACAGGTGTGAAGTTATTCAGAAAGGATCACCTAGTTCCGGTTTAGAAATTGTCGCACTAAAGACTTCGATACTTTACAAGGATCAGGTTCTGTATTAAGAGAAGGACATATTAAGAAATCTAACCAGATGTCGGGAAATAAGACGTTAATCTCTACTCTGAACTTCACGTTTAAAGGTGATCTTATCGTCGATTAACTGAATGAAAACACGATTCCGTTCACTGTATCTAAGCAAAAATTCCATTGTAAATGACTTTTCCTTCCCGTAACCGGTTTGGTAGTAATCCCATAATCCTCCCTATCTCTGGTCTTTGACACTACTCTTCCAGATCGTGTCCTTTCTTACTCATTTTAGTTCCTATTGTAAAAGTGGGGAATCTGACTTCAGCAAGCCATTGTAGTTTATAACCACTCCACACCCCAAAAGACGACCATCCTTCCTACTCAACCATATCAACGTAACCTTTTTACACGACCACCACATAATTTGGAATTATAGATTAGTTACTCTTTAGTATGGATACTGGTTTTCGTTGTACATTCCAACAGGTTACGAGTACGAAATAATATCGTACTACCCCTTTTGTCAGGTTTTCAGATCGGACGGACGATTCAGTGAAGTCAGCACAGACTGAGACACGCTGGGGTATCTGCCGTCGGGTGGTCCGAGGGGGCAGGGACCCTAAGAGGTCCGTTCTTGTGACCTCACCCAACGGTAAAGGAAGAGGTTACGTACTTTCACTTTTCACTTTCACTTCAGCGAGTCAGCACAGGCGAATATCGCTAGGGTACCTGACGTCGGATGGTCCGAGGAGGCAGGCACTCTAAAAGGTCCTTTCTCATGAGCTCACCCCACGGTAATTTCTTCAAAGTGTCTTATCTCATGTAAACATAGTACTGTATGATCCATCATCGACATCTTTTACTTTTGTTAGTTACACATGACTATTTCTTTCTATCCATTATACACTACCCTATAAATTTTTTTCAATGTAGATAGAGGAAATAATATATAAGTATATACAGGGATACATACCTCTTCGTATCTTTTTAAGACCTTTTGTATGAATTTTACCTATTTCACTACTGAAGATCCAGACTTTAGCCCTCCATCTTCTACTTTCTAAAATCTTGACAGTACGATCTAAAAAAAAAGTAACCCTACGTGATTCCATACATTTTCCTATTTCCTACGTGCTGTGTGCATAATTATAGACTAACTGTCCATAAGACTTTTAGATTTCACTTAGTAACTTACACTCTTGATAATCCACGAGTTTTACAAAATTCGTGTTCGACGAGGAAAGAAGAATTCTCACTTCTTAAATGACTTCTAGTGTAACGAGTCAACACAAAGTTTATCTGACGGTAGAAACTAGAAGACTAAAATCGAGATCATACAAAAGGTGTTAAGACTCGGAGCAGAATCCTTCGGGTATGTAGAACGATTTCCAGAAGCGATACGTTTACATTTCTTCATGAGATATACTTACACCCTATTTTCGAATCCCGTCCGTGTTGACCGACTGAAATGGATCAAGTTTTCCTGTTTCCTAACTTAAATGGACCCAGTATAGGATGAAACCAAGACCAATCTTCTCGGACAAAATATAGAAGAAAAATTTAAAAGCTGATCTTCTCGGACTTGTGACCCTTCATGTCCTCTTGTTCGGTTCTCCTACCAAGAATTTACACGAAAAATACTAAAAATTTGAAATTATTATAGTCGACTTCGAGACTACCGTTGTTCTTCTTCTACCGAAACGTTTCTTTTAAATGATTTAAAACAAATTGACTTGTTGATTTCCTGTAAGTTAACGTCAAATCACCTTTCACGTAAGGTCTAATCCTCTAGACCCAATATAGGGTCAAACGGGGTATTTTCAATACACCCTTTAGACGTACACCCTTCTCACCATTGAAGAATGGATCCAGAGACTATTTTTATTTATACTATTTTACAAACTGACGACGACGGTTCAGTGAAGTCAGCACAGGTTGAGACACGTTGGGGTATCTGCCGTCGGGTGGTCCGAGGGGGTAGGGACCCTAAGAGGTCCGTTCTTGTGACCTCACCCAACGGTAAAGGAAGAGGTTACGTACTTTCACTTTGCACTTTCACTTCAGCGAGTCAGCACAGCCTGAGAAGTACTGGGGTACCTGACGTCGGATGATCCGAGGAGGCAGGTACCCTAAAAGGTCCGTTTTCATGACCTCACCCCACGGTAACGGAAGAGGTTTCACAAACTTCTGTCGACGGTTTAACTGTTTTCACGTGTTATTCAAGAATAACTTAACTTGAGATGATAAGAAGTCATGAGTAAAGTCTTAAACATATTTAATTTTTGTTTTTCTTCTATTCTACATCACGACCATTGTCTCTTCTACCTCGTGTGAAACCTTGTGACTAGTGTCTTGAAACCTTAAACATCCGCGAATCTAGGTTAAAATCAATAGAGTTGTCCGAGTAAAATGTTTATTCCTTTAACTCTCGTACTCTCCAATTTAGTGAACGGATTTTAGTGAATCACGCCACCACGGTCTAGAAGTGTCGAAGTGACAATCAAATAAAAAGTCTTTCAAGTCGCTGTCAAAGAAAACTTTCTTTCTTACGTCGGTTTGATAGACGAAGGGATTTCCTACGGTCTTTTGTCAGTTGACACCTTGTGATCCATTTCTCTACGAGTCACTCACTCTCTTAAATGATAAATGAAGCTGTCATATGATAGTGGTAGAGTTGGTAAACAATGTAGTAGTTTGACTGGACGACGACAATTGTGACTACCCACCCCCAAACCCTTCACCCGACATATGGACGGAGTTCCAGAGGACCATGTTTTATACCTTCTTTTTCAGTTTCCGATCCTTTGTCCTGGAACCTGACCAATTCACTACAGCGAATCGAATAAGATAGTAGTCTTTTGACAACAAATAGAAAATTTTTTATGGGTATAAAAGGGTAAGTAAAAACATCATTCTAACGGTGTACAAACTATCGATCTCACTACGCCAGGACATAAAATGTACAGACCATTTTATTCTTTCTCGCTCGTACATTTCCAAATTTTTTAATAAATCTGAAGTATTATAAACATAATTTTTATGTATTATGACAATACATTTATTAACACTGTGGAAAATATTCTACGAAGGAGTCCGGGTGTTTGATCTGTAAGTGATCAATATGACATACAACTTAAAATTTAATTATGAAAGTATTAATGAAGTCTTTATATGTACTAAGAAGAGAATTTACGACGGTATCTTTTGTAAAAACAAAAGTTACACAACTTAACACACACCTGACTGATATATCCTACTTAAGTTTGACTTTAAAAACACAAAATTGGTTTTAAGGTTCTTTAACAAATTTTTATTAACAAAGATCCTTAAATTTTATTTAGTTGTAAAGTGTCGGTTATATTTATATTTTATGGTCGACTTTATTGGTTATCAAAAATTCATAATTTAGAAATAAGGGTCAGAGGAAACGGTTCAGGGGATAAAAACTCCTCATGTAGACCTTTAAGATTGTAGTCATCTTCGAAAAAGGTCAAAAAAGAAAAAAAAGAAAAGGTGAGTACGATTCATCTTCTTTCCCAGAAACCTTGGTTTGGTTAAACCAAAGTTTAAGAAAGAGGTGATGAGTGATTGACACCTTGGTTCCAGTTTATTAAAATGAAGAGTGACAAGAGAAGTTTTTAACTTTTAATATTAAGAATGGAACTTCCCAAAAAATTCCCAATACCCTTTATTAGTGAGGAAATGGTGTATTCATATGTTTATGGATACTTTTCGTGAATCGTACTACGAACTGAACCTTGCCCGAGTCCAAAACCTGATGGTAGGAGAAGGAGAACCCAGTCAGTCACATCACGAGGGGTTAGACGAAAATTTTTGAGAGGCTTCCCAAAGTCCCAGTTCATTCAAAAAAAACCACCCCCAAGATGTGTTCATCTGGGAGAGAAACTAGATTCTTTTACGTGTAAATGTATAACGTCCAAGATTCCTCCGTATTAGACCACAAAAAGTCAAAATAAACTCGTGTCTAAGAAATTAGAGATTTCTTGTATTTAATTACCAAGATCCCTTGAGTCAAACCCCTTTTGACCCGGTCTTTCACCCCTTCATACCCATTACCAAAATTCCGAGAACTCTTGTTCCTTTTTCGAATCTTCTTTTTTTATTCCTGTCGAACACATCGTAGGTAAGGGTAATCTCA
This sequence comes from Capra ibex, assembly GCA_006410555.1. Lineage (NCBI taxonomy): Eukaryota > Metazoa > Chordata > Mammalia > Artiodactyla > Bovidae > Capra > Capra ibex. The sequence goes on along the minus strand of SJYO01023251.1, from coordinate 1,180,736 downwards.
AAGAAGGGAAAAAGGTTAATCTCATACCCAGGGAATCTCCTTCGGAAAGTCTGAAAGGGTAGTTTCATGGGGATTTCGTTCCCTGTGACTTGTGAATAAAATAGTCCTTTCGGGCACTCTTAGAGGGTACAATGAGGTATTCTATAGACAAACAAATTTATATTTTTATTTTTAAAATTAATAACTCTTCATTTACTGAATTATGAAAGGATGTGTGTGTGTGTGTGTGTGTGTGTGTGTGTGTGTGTATGTGTGAGTCAAAAAGAGACTAGTTAGAATGAAAGTACTTTCTACATAGTTTACACCACGAATAACCCAAGTGTTTACGTTTGATGGACCATATTATGACTCGTCCTCATGTATATGAGGTCATAGTCTCCGTCCCGGAACTCAGTCGGTCAGATGTTTATGACTGACACAAGAGATCGGATCCTTGATAAAATTCCCGACTCATTACTCCATCTCCCTAAAACACTAAATTTCCTTAAGAGTATTCTACACAGGGTGCTTACTCTTTAAAAATGTTAGAACACAGAGTACTTATACACACCCCCAAACTTACGACTGGTACTACCCCCCCTTTCACTCTGTTGGTTATTTGAATACTTTACTATTTATTCCAGTGAAAATCGTGGTTAATTGTGATACTTCTTCTATGTCGTCACTACCTCACTGACCACCTTCGATGAACTTGGGTCTCCCGGTCCTTCCAAGACACTTCTACTTCATAAGACCGACTTCGGGTGTGTATTCTTCCTACTGTATGTTTCCCAACTCGTTTCTTCAAAGAGTCGACTTCCGACTTGTGAATCTTTTCGGGTTCCTAACCTTCACCGAACAATACACAGAATCCAACCCAAAAAGTGTTATCTGGTACTCAATTCCCGTTCCATTCACACACACGTACACGACAATACGGGTTGAGAAACACTGGAGTACCTGACATCGGCGGGTCCGAGGAGACCGGTACCTTAAAAGGTCCGTTCTTGTGACCTCACCCAACGGTAAAGGAGAGGTCCCGTAGAAGGCCTGGGTCCCTAGTTTGCGAACAGAGAACACAAAGGACGTAACCGTCCGTCTAAAAACGATTACGTGGTGGATCGTTTCTGTTCCATGTCCATCAAGTAGACCCTCCAATAGAGTCCTTCGTAGTCTTTCTTTTACCTCTTTCACCTGTTCCTCTCTCTTTTTGGTTCTTTTTGGAGACACAACTCTCCCGACGACGATATCTATTGTCCCTGAATAAAGAAGACCCCACCTCGGGGACTCTCCCTGATGTTCCTAGAGTGGACTGTCAGAAGGATTGTTCTCCCGACCTTCGGACCAGGTACATTGACGGAAGAGGGTATAGAGTGACCGACTCATAATGAGAGTCACAATTGTGAGGACGTGAAAGTCCAACATGGACACCTCCCACACGATTCAGTGAAGTCAACAAAGTCTGAGAAACACTGGGATACCTGACATAGGGTGGTCCGAAGAGACCCCTCCGACTCGTTTAAGGACTTTTTAAGTTCTTTCAGGAGTCCGTTTATTCTCTTTGGAATTACGATTTCTATCCTTTTCCAGTCATATGATTTTTGAGAGGTCCTCGTCCCTCTTATTAACGTCCCAAAGTTGTTATAGATAGAAGGTACTTATCTTGAGTTTCGATAGAACGAACTTCGTATAATCCCTTTTTTTCCTTCTCTACTCAAGTCCCTCCAACCACCTTCGGTCTAGTACACATTGGAACGAGTAAAATCCAGGTAAACGTCATTCATCGGGGACCTCCCGAATTTCACCCTTTTACTAGACTATATTAATTCAAAATCTTTCTCTCGACACACCTAAAAAAGCAAAACCAACAAAAACCCAAAGACAAACAAAACCAAAAACACCTGTCAACGTACTGTTCTTCAGTTCTGTTCTTCACCCTTCTAATTCTATTTCTGATAAAGTCATCAAGTCCGTTTTCTAGTATCAGTTAATTCAAATTACGAACTAATGATCAGAAGTAGAATCACGGATTCGTCACAAACTGTTTTGACTAGTGAAGAAAAACTTTACGAAAGAACTGAACCGAAGGACTTCAAAAACAACCAAGAGGATGATGGAGAGACCCTGAGACAGAGGTGAGAATCTCACGAGGACCCGAGTCAAGACCCTGTAAAAAGGAATAGAAATCTATGGTGAATCTACTAGGTGGGTATTTAGAAAGTTTACATATAAACATCGGGTCTGAAAGAGAGAGTAATACAATGATGTTTGAAGTAACAGAAAACTCCCAGATTAACTGGAGAGTTTGGATTCTACATTTTTTGACTTGGGAACTGAAGGGAGTGGAGACGTTTACCACCACCCCTAATTTTCACATCACCTCCTCCACCACTTTCACTAACCAAGTACTTTGTAAAACCTCCATCTTGGTTCTTCATAATTACTACCTAATCTACACTCCTACTCTTCCTTAGATTCTGCGGTTTAGTCAAAACTACTACCACGATAAATGACTTTACCTTCCATATTTAAACTGTCTCTTTTAGTCACCAAGACAAGACTGGTATTACAAACTATTCACACAATTCGTAAGTCTATCCTACATACTCCATTAACTCACGAGGTAGATTTCCTAAGGAAGTGAACGTAGGTATAAATTTTTCGGTTTTCTCCTAGAATGTTTCTACATCGGGTTTATTGTCGAGAGACAAAGAGAGACGTATAACACTGACGTCTCAACTTCTTGTTAACAGATCGGTAATTTGTTACTCCTTTCTCATCTACTACTATATATGATTATTTACGAGGAGACGTCATCTAGAATTTTATAAGAATCCGTCCAATCGTCGGAATTTGTAATCCGTTTATAATAGTTTACCGAAAACTATATTTTCAGATAATATAGGTTCAGTCAGAAAAATTTTCGGAAACGAGTCTAAGGAGGTTTCTGAAGGTAAAGTAAATCTTACTTTCAGGACGGATACAGACTGGACCAACAGTGATTAGAGTCAGGGACGGGTGGACAGGAGGATTGTGTATTGAGAACGTATGAGTCGAGACGGGTGTTACCGGTGGAATGAGGTGGTATTTGTGAGGGTCGACGGGTGATCACCGGAAACGGGAACAAGGAAGAGAGACGAACCTCGGAAGAAGGAGAATCGATACACAAACCGAAGGAGGAATCAGAGAAAGAGTTTACAAAAGATGTGTCCTCTGGGAGGAACCTGACAGGATACACCCTATCGTCTAAGACGACAATAAATAGGAAAATAAAACTAATGTGAAGAAGTATTAAAAGTGGTGATGAACTTGAATTTCATAAATAAACGAACGATAGACAGAGAGAATAACAAGGTGACTGGTGTGCTTTTTTACCTGAGCACTAGCCGTGGTGTCCGAACTTCTAGTGGAAGGTGGACTCCCCCTCAATGGTCTCACACGAGACAACCGTATACCCCGACCCACCCTACTTCATACCGGTCTCCTCTAACGTCTTCTTGACGGTCTTCGGGAAGTTTTCGGGTGGTCCAAGGAGACAGGTATCTTAAAAGGTCCGTTCTTATGACCTTACCCATAGACAAGAAAAGAGGTCCCCTAGAATGGTGGGGTCCCTAACTTGGACCCCCAGGATGGAGTGTCCGTCTGACAAATGATAGACTCGGTGGTGCCTTGGGGATAATCCTACATCCACAGTTATCCGGTCCTCTAAATGAACCAGACAAAATAAATTACGACATAGGGATCTAGGATCTTGTGTCGGACTGCGTATTCTCCACGAACCATTCTTACATTAACTTATTTACTTAATTAATAAGAAAAATTTTTACATACATAAGTGTACAAAGAGAACACCGATAACCCGCAATGTCTTACGGTCCATTCTTTATAAACTACCCGTCCTCCTTAAAAGACACTATCCTATAGAGTCTCACTTGTCAGAATCTCGGATCTAAATTTGCAGATCCAACTGTTCGGGATGTTAGTCGTAGTTCCTTTAAAGAGTTTTAAATCGACCAGAGGTCGATAAAACCCTTTCTCGGTAAAGGGTCAGTAAGTCTCTTCCTTGAGGTCACAGACTAAGTCCCCACCCTCAACCCTCCTTCCTTCAATCTTTCTATCATTAGTATTACACATCTAATGACTCTGACCTAAGGTCCATTTTGTCTTGTTAGTTCCCGTATTACTGTCTTGAGCCCATATTGAATCTGGTGACAAAGAGTTTGAACAACATCCAATCTTAACCCATCCCTTCTCTCAAATTTTTGATAGAAACTCCTCCAAAAGGGGGTAAGTTAATTTCACTAAGGTTCGATGTCTGTTGAACCTCTTAGTCACATGATCTACGACGAGAAGTTTCACACCAGTGGTCTCATTGTGGAGACCGTAATGGTTATTGAACAATCTTTACGTCTTGACGTCCGAGGTATGGATGCGTGGTTAGTCTTATACGTAAAATTATTCTAGACCCACTATCCAACTCTTCATGATTATATTTGACGTTCCATTCTTGATCCGTCCTGTTTTTCAGTAATTAGGAGTTAAGAGACTTCACTTAGTCTCTTAGTATTTAGATGGATGAAAGTGTTACATACGAAAGACTAAACCTAGTCTTGATCTAGGTCTTGGACCCTCGTCTACACCCTCATCTCCCGTAAGTTTACTTCCCGTTTACCGAAACAGAGAACCCTCTCAAGTAAATTACGTGATCCCTTGGTCCGACCCAAATTTAGGTCATGTACTATTTACCATCCTCTATCCTAACCTTTCTATACAACCAAGATCTGACATTTACTCAGTGTTTATTACTACCACAACCTCGTCCACTTATTGTACTATATTAGTTATAAATCCTACGTTTAACTAGTCCATGAGGACTACATGAGGATTTATTTTATTATTACTCCACTCTTATCATGTTCTTATTCACCTTAAAAAAATCAATGAGTTATAATTACATACAAAAGTTTAGTTTTAATACAACATATCGAATAATAAAATTAGTAACTTTGTAATTTTTTAGTAGATTTTAATCCTCTTGTACATTTTAGTTTGTCAACTAATCTTTAACAAAACGAACCAATTGAAACACTTCTAAGACGATTTGAGAAAAGAAATCTTTATATCAAAAAAGGGGTGTGGTTACCGTATAAACTAAAGAAAAGAAACGATGAAGAATATTAATAAGAATGTTAACGTTTGAAATTTCAACATTGTGTGAAATATATAACATTTTTTCATAACCACATAAGTTTTTAAAGAGATCCGACGGTTAGTTCGGGTTATATACGGAAGTGCAAATACAGTGGAGTAAAATTTACGTATAAGACCAAAGTAACACTTCTAAATTCTTTTACATCCTTTTAAGATTCTTCACTTTCTTTCATTCCTAGTAGGTTCATTAGACTAAACACCACCTTTACCGAGGGAACGGATAATGTTTAATAATATAGTATACATAAAATATAAATTTTTTAACGTTAACCCGAAACGGGATGATTTGATGTTAAAGATACTCGATTCCACTTTAAGGTCCCGAGTTGTCTTAAGAACTGTACCTCACCCGTGAGTTATACATACAGAACTTATTTACTTACTTATAGTCGAAAATCAGACCGAACGGTGACAGGGGAAGAAACTCCCCCCTAACAGGAATTCGTTCGAAGGAAGGACCTCTTTCGCCCCTCAAATCTGAAGACCTTAATGTCGAAACGGAACGAAAGAGACGTGACAGAATAAGACGAGCGAAGGAAAAGACATTCACAGAGGAGATTGTGAGAGTTATATAGTAAACGTGAACCTGAGATGAAAGTCCTTTAGAGCGGACTCTACAATGTAACATACATATTAATAATTTATAATATTATGTACACGTACACATATATACATACATACGTACATACATGTGTGTGTTTTAAAAGACTTGAAAGATAGGACAGGATATATTTCTTCAACGACAACAACGAATCAACGATTCAGTTCAGACTGAAAAACACTGGCGTACGTGGCAACGGGTGGTCCGAAGATACAGATACCCTAAAGGGTCCGTACTTATGACCTTATAAAGAGGTCCCCTAGAAGGACTTGGTCCCTAGTTTGGGTACAGAGAACGTAACGTCCCTTCAGGTATAATTCACGTAAAGTGTAAAACTAGATTATATTTTATACTTACTTTTATATGTATGAATGTGTGTATGTGTAGAAATAAGTAAACTGCTGTTTATAGATAGATAACGGTTAATACAAGCAAACTACCTCTTTGTCGTCACTCATAACCCGAATGTAAGTATTGTGTTTTGACTTGAAAGGTTGATACGTCTGACTATGTATCATAAGATAAGATTATAAAAGAAAATGTTAGATAACATAAGATAAAGAATTTTTTTTTACGACAAGTACTGAGTGATTTAACTAAATTGTCTCATGAACTCTTAACATTGGTAGTCACACTTTTATGACGGAGTCACATTCTAGAGTAAAATACTATATTCCTACAAAAACAATTATGGAAGTCCGTAAATTATACTATATTATAAATTATGGTTCCTTTTTATATATTGACCGTAAACGTACCAGAAGAATAGAAGAAGGAACTTCCGAATATACTCAGTTGGGAATAAAAAAGTAATTATAAAGAAAAGTTTTATGGGAAAAGTAGAAGAAGTTGATCTTCAGTCATTTACTTCGAAAGCGGGATACAGATTTGACAGTTCCAGAGATTCTCTTTTACACGAAATTTTTTCATCCTCAATTGCCAGTGAGAACGTGGTATTTAAGATGACCGTCTATACGATGATCGACCAACTATTTTCCTACAGAAAGAGGAACTTTTGAGATTACTCTGGACCCTTATTATATGTTAGACACTAAGTCCATGATATGAGTTACATTCTCGAAAATTTGTTAGAATTTTCAATGGATTTTATTTAGTGTAGTAAAGAACAATAAAGAATCTCTTTATTTCTATAGATTATAACTATGTTCAGTATTTATAAACACTTCATTTCGTTGAAATCAAAAACTCGGATTTTTTTTTAAGTAAAAGAAGAACTCTTCTTCAACACTGTAATACAAACGATAAACTAACTAAATGTTCACTCCTTCATGACACAATAGACGTTTATAAGAAGGATCTCTCTTCGAACCTTTCCGGTCCCGACTTCGTCAACACTCACCACCTTCCATTTGTAAGTTGGTTTGTACTTGACCAAAATTTATGATTATGATATTTATCCACCGTCTCCGGAACGAATACTTAAAGTCAAAGGAAAGACATTTTACCCTATTGAGATTGAAGAGTCCGAACAAGACTCATTTTGTTATACTGTTATGTGACTTATAGACCGAATAATAGTGAGTCATCGGTGAGTTATTTACAACTAAATAAAGTTAGTTCTAAGTAGTTCTCCCCTGTAAATCGATTCACAGGATCGGACCACTCTCTTCAAGTACACTTTTAACAGACTAACAAATTGTGTGGGTCACCCTGAATGTGTAAGTTTGCCATCGAGACTTGCCGGAGTACGCTTCACGTTACTACTATACAGGAATGAGGGTCGTAGAAATTTTGAGTCGAAACCTTAACGGGAGTCTTATTTAGAGTGAAATGTCAGTGTGAAATATTAACTATAATAAGTTGTAAATAGGTCGACCTGGAGATTGAAAGAATAGTCCCAACGACGACGACGATTCAGCGAAGTCAGCACAGGCTGAGACACGCTGGGGTATCTGCCGTCGGGTGGTCCGAGGGGGGTAGGGACCCTAAGAGGTCCGTTCTTGTGACCTCACCCAACGCTAAAGGAAGAGGTTACGTGCTTTCACTTTTCACTTTCACTTCAGCGAGTCAGCACAGGCTGAGAATCGTTGGGGTACCTGACGTCGGAAGGTCCGAGGAGGTAGGTACCCTAAGAGGTCCGCTCTCACGACCTCACCCAACGGTAACGGAAGAGGCAGAATAGTCCCAATCTGGAGGTATTAAACCACCAAGATTTTCATGTTAAACTGAGACTTTCAAATTCGATAAATTTTTTATACTACGTTCTGAAGTTCCGTCGTGACTTTCTTTTTGAGGTTTTTATGACAATAAGTGAGGTTTATCGTATTAACAATTTACTAACGGGACTGAACGCTTCTTCGGTTATTCTATGTTTAATGACTGCCGTTTAGAGTAGTTGATCGGTTCCTACCGAAGGTCGAAGAGTTCCTAGTCTAGTGTCGACACCCGGTCTCGGTCCTGACTCCTTAGAGCACCAAGTGACTCTGACTCTCTAACCTCAACCTCCGAACCCTCGACCACTTTTAGACCTTGAAGTCCCCTAGAGGGTTCCGAGACACGGAATCAATCTAGATCGACTAGACTATCAAGACTAGACCACGCTACGGAGACAGAATAATAAAGTTCAAACGAGAATGAAGAGTCTCAAACGAAAATGAGTCTTATTCTGTCAAGGTGTTACTAGTGTCCTTTTCCACAATTTGGAAAGACTAAGAGTCTAAGGAGTATACCTTTTACCTTCATTATTATCGTATAAGGTCATCCAACAACACTGTAATGTATTCTATTACTTTTATTTCTCAAATAACCCAGTGAACTGTGTATCATTTGAAAGTCAATCAATACTATTATTAAATAATTATAATGTCTCCTACTCTACCAATCTACCGTAGTAGTAGATACCTATACTCAAACTCGTTTGAGACCCTTTATCACTTCCTGTCCCTTGGGATCGTACGACGTCAGGTGCCCCAACGTTTCTCAGCCCGTGCTGACTCACTGACTTGTTGTTATAATGAATATTATATCGTAGACTTATGTCGTGTTAGATGGAGATATGGGTCAAGCTTCCGATCCTTTGGGTCGTGTCAATTTCCGAACAGGGAGAACCCACATGGATCTTCCCCTATAATCTGTTGGTAATAATAGTCATAGTCATGTCAGTGAGTCAACACAGGCTGAGAAACGTTGGGGTACTTGATGTCGCATGGTCCGGAGGGACAGGTAGTGGTTGAGGGCCTCAGATAGGTTTGGGTGCAGGTAGCTCAGTTACTACGGTAGGTTGGTAGAGTAGGAGACAGCAGGGAAAGAGGAAGACGGGAGTTAGGAAGGGTCGTAGTCTCAGAAAAGGTTACTCATCCGAGAAGTGTAGTCCACCGGTTTCATAACCTCAAAGGTGAAGTCATAGTCAGGAAGTTTACTTGTGGGTCCTGACTAGAGGAAATCCTACCTGACCAACCTAGAGGAACGTCAGGTTCCCTGAACGTTCTCAGAAGTTGTGGTGTCAAGTTTTCGTAGTTAAGAAACCGTGAGTCGAAAGAAATATCAGGTTTAGAGTATAGGTATGTACTGGTGACCTTTTTGGTATCGGAACTGATCTGTCTGGAAACGACTGTTTCATTACAAAGACGAAAAATTATACGATAGATCCAACCAGTATTGAAAGAAAGGTTCCGCAAATTCACAGAAAATTAAAGTACCGACGTCAGTGGTAGACGTCACTAAAACCTCGGGGGTATTTATTTCAGTCGGTGACAAAGGGGTAGATAGACGATACTTCACTACCCTGGTCTACGGCACTAGAATCAAAAGACTTATAACTCGAAATTCGGTTAAAAAAGTGAGAGGAGAAAGTGAAAGTAGTTCTCCGAAAAATCAAGGAGAAGTGAAAGAAGGTATTCCCACCACAGTAGACGTATAGACTCCACTATCTATAAAGAGGACCGTTAGAACTAAGGTCGAACACGAAGAAGGTCAGGTCGTAAAGAGTACTACATGAGACGTATCTTCAATTTATTCGTCCTACTGTTACATGTCGGAACTTCATAAGGAAAGGATAAACCTTGGTCAGACAACAAGGTACAGGTCAAGATTGACAACGAAGGACTGGACGTATGTCCAAAGAGTTCCCCGTCCAGTCCACCAGACCATAAGGGTAGAGAAAGTCTTAACAGGTGTCAAATAACACTAGGTGTGTCAGTTTCCGAAACCGTATCAGCTATTTCGTCTTTATCTACAAAAAGACCTTGAGAGAACGAAAAAGTCATTAAGTCACCTACAGCCGTTAAACTAGAGACCAAGGAGACGGAAAAGATTTTGGTCGAACCTGTAGACCTTCAAGTGTCAAGGGCATAACGACTTCGGACCGAACCTCTTAAAAGTCGTAATGAAACGATCACACATTCTACTCACGTTAACACGCCATCAAACTCGTAAGAAACCGTAACGAAAAGAAACCCTAACCTTACTTTTGACTGGAAAAGGTCAGGACACCGATGACGACTCAAAAGGTTTAAACGACCGTATAACTCACGTCGTGAAAGTGTCGTAGTAGAAAGTCATAAACTTTATCAAGTTGACGTTAAGGTAGTCGAGGAGATCGAAACAAATATCACTACGAAAGATTCCGGGTGAACTGAAGTGTAAGGTCCTACAGACCGAGATCTACTCACTAGTGTGGTAGCATTAATAGACCCACCACTTCTAGAAAAAACATGTCAAGAAGACACATAAGAACAGTGGAGAAGATGACCCTTTAAAAATGTCTCACAGATCTCAAGTCTAATACCCTCTTATCTTTCGGTGATTCCCACGGATCGATCAATTTATTTAAAATAAGTGAAAGTTCATACAAAAACAAAAATTTACCAGTACACTGAGATATCAGTGTAAACGATACCTATAAACCTAACCACAGTACCGGAGACTTGGATAATGGGTAAAGATCTTATTATTATTATCATTATTCGAATTATTGATTGTAAGTGACTATTAATAATTCCTACGATGTTTTTGGGAAACTACACCCTACACATAGACCAAACTGTAGTGACATTACTTCTCGTATAGTTTCGTCCGTCTCGTCCCGAGGAGCGAGGGAGGTTGAGGGAAATGGAGGGGTGGGTGACTAAGAAAAACGGTAAAACCATGACTGCTCAACAATTTCGCAGTAATTTGACATATTGACGGTTAAAAGAGAAGGATGACCATTTCATATCCATGTTTACGAAGGCAACCGTGGAGGTGTTTATAAATAATTTACGGACGAAACCTCGTGACCAGTTTCCTGAATTCGTCTTGTAGGGAAGTATCCGGGAGGATAGGTCTCCGCACTTTACAGAGTGGCCAGGTGAGGGGACTGGTCAAGTGAGACAGTGTCAACTTCTTATAAAATTTGATTCAAAAAGTACACAGACATAAATGTACAAAATATACTATTGTAAACAGGATGAAATGTCGAATATACTTTCATACTCACTCACCCACAGTCACCGAGCCAACACAGGCTGGGAAACACTGGGCACGTGACATCGGACGGTCCGAGGAGACAGGTACCCTAAAGGGTCCGTTCTTAGGACCGTACCCAACGGTAAAGGAAGAGGTCCCCTAGAAGGACTGGGTCCCTAGGTTGAAAGTAGAGGACGTAACCGTCCACCTAAGGAATGATGACTCGGTGGGCCTTTCGGGTATACTTTCATATCGTCCAGTATTTTCGTTATCACATACCTGACCATCGTTACGATGACCAGAAACCACCACGACCAACTAGAAACCATGAATGGTCAGTTCACCACCGTTTTTACCTTGTGAAGATCCCTTTACAGTGATCTTTTAAGATGCTCTTTTGGTGGGATTAGTACCTACCACGAAACACTGTCGTACAAATTCTATGACACAAAACCCATAGTTTAAGGACATCAGATTGGGTTAAAGATCAGAAAGTCCCCCACACAGTGAACCCTAACAATAACATAGTATCACTTTTTTTTATATCGACTCTAACGACGTCCGATAAGTGAGAAGTTTCCGTTTACTTTCTTACTTTTAAGGAGAGACTGTCGAAAAATTCGTTTCTCGAAAATTGATAATTATATGTATCAGGCACTAAGTTAAGTACGTTTCGCACGGTCATAAAAGTACATACTAAACGAGAATTCTACTAATGACGGTTAGCCTTCAATACCAACGGTCTCTTAAGACACAAAATTATGTCTGATACAACCAAAGACAAAAGGTTGAAAACTCCGTCATCGTGGGGTTTCTTACATTGATATTGTGATTTTTTCCCATGTCAAAATTATGAACCAACTTCACGTAACCCTTCCCCATTTTGACGAATTCTTAACCGAAAAAGATTTCCTGTTTTACTCCGGGTTGAGAGTGTTGTATCTTAACCGTCGAGTCATCGAAGAAAGACATTCTTTTCATGGTGACTACCGACAAGGTCAGGAATTTCTGACCTCTTTTGGTTGTCGAAACGTCTTTGCTGTCTCATAGATTGTATCGATAAGAAATAAGTAATCGGGATTCTTCCTTTTGTGAGCTTTATTGTTCCTTCTTTTTGTGGATAAAAGGAGTAGTGGGTTGTACAGTTAATGAAGAGAAAACAACTCATAGTTTATCAGACATTGGTGTTACATAAAAATGTTTATCCCCGTTTCATTAAATCTTCTGTCTACCTCCCTCCTCCTCTCTCTCCCTTCTCCCTTTTCTCCTCCCTCCTTTCTTTCCTCTGACATTCTTACACTACCCAGAGGGTGGTCATAAAGATACGACAAATAAAACAGTAATCAAAAAGAGGACTATTCATAAGACGGAGTAAGGTCGTTATATAATTTGACTTCTTAGAAAAAGTAAATTGAGAGAACACAGAGCTAAAGAAATAAGTAATTTACTACTATGACGAATAAGACAAAGTATCACTTCCACGATCCTAATTATCATATATATCAATTTTTACAAAACTTGAGGGGTCTTTCTGTATTATATTTCATAAGGATAACAATAGTAATAGTGGTTTTACGAGACGTGAAAGGAGAAAAACGAAGAATCGAAGGGTCGTAGATCGGTTTCTTCATCGAATTACTACCAATATTTTATTATCTCGATGTTTTCTTGAGTTCTAGCAGATTAAGTCGGAAAAGAAATTATGTCTTAACCCAACACCCCGAATCTCTGGAATTTGTTGAAAAGCCCCAATGGTATAAAGGGACGAGTCAAAGGAGTTGATATTCACTAAAGAGTTCTGATATGACGGTTGAGAAGAGAGATATAAGAATAAAAGAGTCGTCGAACTTGATAAATTTGAACTTGATGTCAGAGGTTTCAAAGGTTTTGACCGTAGAGATAGAAACCGTATATACAAGAAGTTACAGTATGTAAATAAACAAAAATGTTGAACTTGTTAATTCATTATCATGATAACCGAGTTTGCCATTTCACAGACGGACGTTACACCCTCTGAGTCCAAGCTAAGGACCCAGCCCTTCTAGGGGACTTCTTCCTTTACCACTAGGTGAGGTCGTGAGAACGGACCTTTTAGGGTACCTGTCTCCTCGGACTATCCGATGTCAGGTACCCCAGTGTCTCAGCCTGTGCTGACTCACTGAACTGAAATGACCAAAGGGTCTCAACGAATTATACAGTGTTTAACGTACTAGTTCATGAATTTTGTTCTCTTTAAATAAGAAAGTACCAAGACATACACTTTTTAGACTCTAGTGCCACAGGCGTCCCGAAATGAGACTTCAGAGACTCTTTACCGGAAAGAAACGGAGAGGGACCTCAGACCAACGACGCCCGTCAGAAACCACGAGAAACTGACCGTCGAGGCAGTTGACGTCAGAAACTAAGACAGTAGTGTACGAGGTGAAGGGACGCAAACAACGATAAATCAACAATTCAGCAAAGACTGAGATACACTGGGGTTACCTGACATCGGGTAGTGCGAGGAGACGAGTACCCTAAAGGGTCCGTTCTTATGACCTCACCCAACAGTAAAGGAAGAGGTACACAAATAGAGGTACAGAAGTCAAAGGAGAGGAATCTTTCTGTCGTCAGTGACTTAAATCCGGAATTAAGTCATACTGAAGGAGAATTGAAGTAATTAGATGTTTCTGGGATAAAGGTTTATTCTCACTAGAGAAAGTGTCCATGGACCCTAATCTTGGAGTTGTATAGAACATTTCCTGTGTTCTGTTGGGTGTTGTTATTGGATCATCAGAATGTAATTTTAGTTTTATCGACTTGTTGGAGTAGTCTTAGAAACCTTTAACTGAAGTAAAGACAGTTATTGTAATGATTAAAACTTCGAAAATCCTTTTCTTCTAAAAGTAAGAAGATGGTGTGAATACGAGATTTAAGTTAAGCAGTACTACAAAATGACAAACAAGAAAACTTTATACACAGTTGAAGGAGATCACAGGTAACGGAGACGTGGATAGGACCCATTCCGGAAATCAAGGGTTCCTAAAACAACTTAGATCAGAGAGAGAATGTATCAGGGAACGAAGAGTTTAACACCAGGTTCCTTGTCCTCGTAACCACAGTCGATGTTCGAACCATCTTTATTCTTAAAACCGAGATAGGGTCTCTGGACTAACACTAAAACTTAATCTTAGAGGTAAAGTTGTACTAGTGGTCCACTATGAGATTTCAAACTGTTGAGACCAAATCTCATTTCGACTACGGGTAATTTTCACAAGGTTTCGGATTGACAACCTTTTTACACATTTCGGGAAGTTTAAGATCGAGTAGGTCTAACTAATTTGTTCACTTTATGTATTTTACCCTATAATATATTTTCTTTGACGGATGGTTACGTCCTTTGTACTCTCTGTGTCTGAACTAGGGACTCAATCCTTCTAGGGGATCTCCTTCCGTACCGTTGAAGGAGGTTATAAGAACGGACCTTTTAGGGTACCTGTTTTCTCAGACCCACAGATGCCAGGTATCTCAACTTTTGTCAGGCTGTGCTGACTTCGTTGAATCGTACGTGTAATATTTTGATTTTTACTATAGTTTATAGCAATTTATTGAAACCTTTTTTACGAACCATATAACAATTAAGTCTTTACGACTAAAACCCTGAAGGGACCACCAGGTCACCAATTTTGAAGTACGATGATGACGTCACCCGTACGTAAGTTAGGAACCAATCCCCTGATTCTAGGGTGTACGACGCGTCGTGTTGACTTTTTTTTTTTTACGACCAAGATTTTATATGTACCACGGTATAACAGTCATATATATATATATATATATATATATACATATATATATATTTTTAGTTACTAGTAAAAAGGACGACAACAAAATCTACTAAGGAGAGGACAACAAGAAATGAAGAAAGTTACTTGTGTAATAATCAAGTTATTAATCTTCTTTTTTGATAGTAATTTAAAAAAGTAGATTTGAACACAGGGAGATGAAAAAATTCATCTTCAGACCACACGACGTCAGGTACCCCAACGTTTCTTAGTCTCTACTGACTCGTTGACTTGTTGTTGAAAAATTTCTCAATAAACGTATAGTCTTACCCTACTCTAAATTTTATAATTAACTTCTCTCTCTCCGAAAACTGAATGTCATCTTGGTGAGAAAGAAAACTGGTCTCCTTTTTTTACATTTATATGTCATTTGATATTGATCAACGTCTCCTTTTTCACTCTCTCAGTTCGACACCAAAACTAAGTCTATGGTCACAGTAAGACAGGGAGGTAAACAAATTCGATTTCAGTCTACTAATTAAAGGATAACGACGTACTGTTCACGGTTATTTGAACCTCCGAATTTTGTTATGTCTGTAGATAATAGAGGGTTCAGACATCTAATAGACAACTAATTCTCGGGTCCATGTCGAATAACCCCAGGAGAAGAATCACAGAGTGTTCCGATATTGGCAGAGAGCGATCGACAATCACACCATGAGAGTCCGGACTCTACAGTGGATGTCAAGGGACAGTGTACCGAAAAAGGTTTCCCTCAAATACGATGATGACGAAGAAACTCCAATTGTCCTTTTAGAAAAAGATCAGACGATTTTGTCTTAGAATCCATCCTCACCGTACGATTCTTCAAATATATAAGTTAAACGATCAACAAAAAGTCGTAGGATACGTGTGAGTTCCCGTCTCTGTCAAGTATCTTATTCCCGTACCTCTAGAATCCTAGTAGAACCTTAAGACGAATGGTGTGTTTAGTCTCGTGTGACTCTTCAGATGTTCTTTATCTGTTTCTCGTTCTTTACACCAAGGCAAGTCAAGTCAAGGGACCATCGAGTCTGCCATTTCGTAGACGGACATTACACCCTCCGGGCCCAAGTTAGGGACCCAACCCTTCTAGGAGACCTCTTCCTTTACCGTTGGGTGAGGTCATGAGAACGACCTGTTTAGAGTACCTACCCCTTGGACCATCCGATGTCAGGTACCCCAACGTTTCTCAGCCTGTACTGACTCACTGAAGTGAAGTAAAGTCAAGTCAAGTCAAGTTAAGTTAACGGGTCAGTACAGGTAGAGACACTGGGGTACCTGACGTACGTCGTGTGACCCGAAGTGGTATGTAGTGGTTGAGGACCTCGAACGAGTCTGAGTGTAGGAAACTCAGCCACTACGGTAGGTTGGTATAGTAGGAAACAATAGGAGAAGAAAACGGAAGTTAGAAAGGGTCGTATTCCCAGAAAAGGTTACTTAACCAAGAAGGGTAGTCCACCGGTTTCATAACCTCGAAGTCGTAGTCAGGAAGGTTACTTATACGTCCAGACTAAAGGAAATCCTACCTGACCAAACTAGAAGAACGTTAGGTTCCCTGAAAGTTCTCAGAAGAGGTTGTAATGTCACGTCTTCATGGTTAAGAAGCCGCGAGTCGAAAGAAATATCAGGTTTAGAGTGTAGGCATATACTGATGACCTTTTTGGTCGAAACTGATCTGTCTGGAAACAACCGGTTCATTACAGAGAGACGAAAAATTATACGAAAGATCCAACCGGTATCGAAAAGAAGGTTCCTCATTCGCAGAAAATTAAAGTACCGACGTTAGTGGTAGACGTCACTAAAACCTCGGGTTCTTTTATGTCAGACAGTGACGAAGGTAAGAAAGGGGAGGATAAACGGAACTTCACTACCCTGGCCTACGGTACTAAAATTAAAAGACTTACAACTCGAAATTCGGTTGAAAAAATGAGAGGAGAAAGTGAAAGTAGTTCTCCGAGAAATCAAGAAGTGAAAGACGGTATTCCCACCACAGTAGATGTATAGACTCAATAACTATAAAGAGGGTCGTTAGAATTAAGGTCGAATACGAAGGAGGTGGGGTCGCAAAGAGTACTACATGAGACGGATATTCAATTTATTCGTCCCACTGTTATATGTCGGAACTGTATGAGGAAAAGGATAAACCTTGGTCAGACAACAAGGTGCAGGTCAAGATTGACAACGAAGGACTGGACGTATATCCAAAGAGTTCTCCGTCCACGAGACCATAAGGGTAGAGGAAGTCTTAAAAGATCAAATAAAACTAGGTGTGTCAGTTTCCGAAACCGTATCAGTTATTTCGTCTTTATCTACAGAAAGACCTTGAGAGAACGAAAAAACTACTAGGTCACCTACAACCGTAAAACTAGAGACCAAGGAGACGGAAAAGATTTTGGTCGAACTTGTAGACCTTCAAGTACCAAGTGCATAACGACTTCGGACCGAACCTCTTAACACTCGTAATGAAATGATCGAACACTCTACTCACGTTAACACACCATCAAACTCGTAAGAAAACGTAACGGAAAGAAACCCTAACCTAACTTTTGACTAGAAAGAGTCAGGACACCGGTGACGACTCAAAAGGTTTAAACGACCGCATAACTCACGTCGTGAAAGTGTCGTAGTAGAAAATCCTAAACTTGATCGAATTGACCTTAAGGTAGTGGAGGTGATCAAAACAAGCATAGGTTGAGACGGTGGGGTACCTGACATTGGGTGGTCCGAGGAGACAGATACCCCTAAGAGGTCCGTTCTTATGACCTCACCCATCGGTAAGGGAAGAGGTCGTCTAGAAGGACTGGGTCACTAATTTGGGTGTAGAGGACGTAATGTCCGTCTAAGAAATGGTAGACTCGGTGGTCCCTTAGGGTAAAATATGTATGAGTAAATAATTTAGAGGTTTTGATAGGAAAAAAAGTCTGTTTTTTCAATTCTGTGTCTCTTCAATACATTAAACGAATTTCAGAATGTGGACCATCTACTCCTAGTCCCTCGACTTAGGTATTTCAGACTGAGATTTTAATCGAGGGAATTGATGAAGTATGTGACAAAGACACCAAATTAGACTATACTACTATTAATTTACATTTTTTTTTGTTTGTGTGAGTAGGGAGTGGATCGTGGTCTGGACTAAATGTCTTTCTCAAACTATATTAAATTACTAGAAAGATCTTCTATATAACCATATAAAATAAATTAGAACAGCATCCCCAGTGTTTTATCACAATATAGTTTGAAATTTGGAGTCTGGACTATTCAGACTACGAAAGAGTGACTCCGTTGATTCTTTCGAAGTCTGTTGAAAGGTCACCCTAATCTTTCGTTTTCACGTAGACTAAACTCCTTAAAATGTAACTAGGGACTGTGTTGTTTCCACCAAATTTAACTGGAAGGACTTTCAAACGTCCAGCACTTCTGGTTAATCAACGATACCACAGTTATTCACGTTTAACGAAATCTAACAGCCACTTATCCCTTTAGAGGTTACCCAGTCACGGGTCCCGTTACTCCATAATTTCCGTGACGTCCACCAAACTTCCGTCTGTAATTTGTGTGTGTGTGTGTGTGTGTGTGTGTGTGTGTGCGTGTTGACAAAACCCGAAGTCACCAGGTGAGTTTACCACTACACGATCCCGACAAAGAAGTCGGACACTTTTGTTTAGTTTCACGACTAGAGTCAGATGTGAAGTGGCACACCAGATCTATTAAAATAAAACCCATAATATCAGAGAAATCTGTACCATGTCGTTTTTGTCTTTTCTCTCGAACCTGTCTTAACGTATATAACACCCTGAAAGTCATTTTGTAGTTCTATATCGATTCATTATTAGGAAGGAGGGATCAGAAGTAAAATTTCTAGAAGTAAATTTGAATTGTCTTTTCTTTTATATATTTATTTATAGATTCAACTGCATACCTTTGGTTTACAAGTTGGAAAAATCTTTTGCTTAAGTCTTGAGTCTGAACGGTGATACAATGTCATTGGCACTTTCTTTTAAGAGGTTTAATTACTACGTATATGACAGTGTTATTTGTCTCAATCGACTCTATTAATTTTCATAAAAATAAGTCAATCATTCTATTTCACAGTGTCAGTTCTTACTAATGATACTTGAAGACGTCTATCGTATCTCGTCTTGTGGAACAGAAATATTTTTGTATTGATATAGGTTGTTAACGTTTTACAAAATAAGTATACCACAAATACAGACCTATACAGGTTCGATAAACGATCCACTTGTCAGTGTGAACTATCTAGGTCCTCCCTTAAAGAACCATGTTACTTGTTTTTCTCGATAAAACAAGAACACGAGGTTGGAGTCTGGTTCTCCTTTTTTTTTTGACAGTATTTTTATACCAGTGGAAAAACGGAAATTTTGACATGACCACGGACCCCTTCCTAAGAGTCTTACTTTTTTTTTTTTTAACCACTGTAATGTACCCTTTGAAAGACAAGAAGGGGAACACTATCAGTTAGAACAAATCTGTCAGTAGAGACTCACCGGACCCTTGTCACATAATACTCACTACCGTTCCCTAAGTCCCGGTCCCCTAGGTGCCTTGTAATATACCACTGGTTCTTGACTAAAAACATGATTTTGAAGTGATGATTCGAAACAAGGACCTACGAAACTGTATCGGTGTACAGACACACAATTCACGGTATTACGTTTGATGTTTTCTATTTTTATTTAGTGTATATAATTTAGTGAATTATAAGTTATGTTAAAATAGAGAGGAAGGAACACGACGTTTTTCTTTCCATATAAGTCATATTGACTTTCACTTTTGTTAGTTGTACCGAAAATTGTTATTTCGAAAAACAATTCGTCGACATTTTAAAGTCGTTAACGTTTATTTTCTCCTGATATTGGTTCCCCCTCAAGGTATTGGTTGATTCCAATACGGGATCCCACGGTGAGGAAGGCGTAAAGTTCTCGTTGTAATCCAGTGATAGTCTTTATTCTCACCCATCTTAAAAAAACAACGAGTAAAATCAAGGTTACTGGGACCGTTTCCCCATGAATGACTTCACACAAACAAACACCTCCATTGAGGTACCTCTTAAAGAATCTGAAACGATGTCCTTACCTCGAACATTACTTTTTATAGTGAATTTCTTTGTAACTGTTTCGTAGACTCGAACCGATGGCAGGAACATGTTGGTTCTCCGGTTCAAAAAAAGAACTTTTCCCTTTCCAGCGACCACACCTAACACACAGGGTGTAGTTACTGTATTAACATTTAGGTACCAACAAGTCTAGGGTCTACCTCTATTTGATGATTTTTTTTTTTTTTTCCTTTCTTTCTTTCTTTTACTTTTTGATCCTGAGAATGGTTGTCGGTCCTTTCTATTCACCGAGACTACCGTAAAGTATATAAACCTTATCTATTGGGTTCACCGTTTAAACCGGAACCTCATGTCTTACTTCGTCCCGTTTCCGATTATCTCTAAACGGCTCTTTTGACTAACCAGTATCGTTTGTGGGAGAAGGTTGTTGTGTTGTCTTCTGAGATGTGTACTTGTGGTGGTCTACCAGTTGTGGCTTTAGTCTAACTAATATAAGAAACGTCGATTTCTACCTCTTGGAGATATGTCAGTCGTTTTTGTTCTGGACCTCGACTGACACCGAGTCTGGTACTTGAGGAATAACGGTTTAAGTCTGAATTTTACTTCTTTCATCCCTTTTAGTGATCTGGTGAGTCCATATTGGATTTAGTTTAGGGAATACTAACATGTCACCTTCACTGTTTCTAAGTCCCTAATCTGGACTATCTGTCTCACGGACTTCTTGACACCTACCTCCAAGCACTGTATCATGTTCTCCGTCCCTAGTTCTAGTAGGGGTACTTTTTCTTTACGTTTTTCCGGTTTACCAACAGACTCCTCCGGAATGTTTATCGACACTTATCTTCTTTTCGTTTTCCGTCTTCTCTTTTCCTTTCTATATAGGTAAACTTACGTCTCAAGGTTTCTTATCGTTCCTCTCTATTTTTTCGGAAGAAGTCACTAGTTACGTTTCTTTATCTACTTTTGTCTTACCCTTTCTGATCTCTAGAGAAGTTCTTTTAATCTCTATGGGTCCCTTGTAAAGTACGTTTCTACCCGTGATATTTCCTGTCTTTACCATACCCGGATTGTCTTCTTATTCTATAATTCTTCTCCACAGCTCTTATGTGTCTTCTTGATATGTTTTTTATAGAAGTATTGGATCTATTAGTGACACCACACCAGTGAGTGGATCTCGGTCTGTAGGACTTTATACTTCAGTTCACCCGGAATCCTTCGTAGTGATGCTTGTTGGGACCTTACACTTCAGTTCACCCGGAATCCTTCGTAGTGATGCTTGTTTCGATCACCTCCACTACCTTAAGGTCAACTCGATAAAGTTTAGGACTTTCTACTACGAAACTTTCACGACGTGAGTTATACAATCGTTTAAACCTTTTGAGTCGTCATCGGTGTCCTGACCTTCTCCAGTCAAAAGTAACGTTAGGGTTTCTTTCCGTTACGGTTTGATACGAGTTTGATGGTGTGTTAAAGTAAGTAGAGTGTTCGATCATTTCATTACGACTTTTAAGAGGTTCGGTCCGAAGTCGTTGTACACTTACCACTTGAAGGTTTACAAGTTCGACCAAAATCTTTTCTGTCTCCTTGGTCTCTAGTTTAACGGTTGTAGGCAACCTAGTAGTTTTTTCGTTCTCTCAAGGTCTTTTTGTAGATGAAGACAAATAACTGATACGGTTTCGGAAACTGACGCACCTGGTGTGTTTGTTACCTTTTAAGACTTTCTTTACCCTTATGGTCTGGTGGACTGGACAGAGGACTCTTTAGACACACGTCCAGTCCTTCGTTGTCAATCTTGACCTGTACCTTATTACTGACCAAGGTTTATCCTTTTCCTCATGCAGTTCCGACATATAACAGTAGGACGAATAAATTGAAGATACGTCTCATGTAGTACTCTTTGCGACCCGACGTACTTCGTGTTCGACCTTAGTTCTAACGACCCTCTTTATAGTTATTGGTGTCTATACGTCTACTGTGGTGGGAATACCATCTTTCGCTCCTTCTTGATTTCTCGGAGAACTACTTTCACTTTCAACCGTATTTTCAAGTGGTAAGTTTTTTGATTCTAGTACCCGTAGTCTTTTGATTCACTACCCGTAAGCCAGGGTAGTGAAGTACCGTTTATCTACCCCTTTGTCATCTTTGATACTGTTTGTTATAATAAAACCCGAGGTTTTAGTGAAGTCCACCACTGACGTCGGTACTTTAATTTTCTGTGAACGAAGAACCTTCTTTTCAATAGTGGTTGGATCTGTCGTATAATTTTTCGTCGTTGTAATGAAACAGTTGTTTCCAGGTAGATCAGTTTCGATACCAAAAAGGTCATCATACGTACACTCTAAACCTGATATTTCTTTTGACTCGTGACTTCTTAACCACGAAAACTTGACACCACAACCTCTTCTGAGAACTCTCAGGGAACCTGACGTTCCTCTAGGTTGGTCAGGTAGGATTTCCTTTAGTCAGGACTTATAAGTAACCTTCCTGACTACGACTTCGACTTTGAGGTTAAGAAACCGGTGGACTACGCTTCTTGACTGAGTAAACTTTTTTTGGTACTACGACCCTTTCTAACTTCCACCCTCATCTTCCCCTCCTGTCTCCTACTCTACCAACCTACCGTCGTGACTGAACTACCTGTACT
Source organism: Capra ibex (assembly GCA_006410555.1). Lineage (NCBI taxonomy): Eukaryota > Metazoa > Chordata > Mammalia > Artiodactyla > Bovidae > Capra > Capra ibex. The sequence continues at coordinate 1,158,018 of SJYO01023251.1, read as the reverse complement.
CAAACTCATTTGAGGGCCTCAACCACTACCTGTCTCTCCGGACAACACGACGTCAGGTACCTCACAGTTTCTCAGTCTGTGCTGACTCACTGAATTGACTTGACTTAGGTTCACCTCGTATGGGTACTAACGATAGAAAGGTTGTCAGTGTATCTAATTACAAGTTACTTGAACAGGTGTCTTCTATCACGGATTGGTGAAACATTTGAGTGTGACCTATGATAACTCATGTACCGGGGTCTGTCTTTTACTTCTCGTGTGTTACGACTCCTGAACCTTAATCACCGAAATATTTTATCTAGTGAATCCCTTTTAATCAGAATGCCTCGCTTGTTGATCTTTTCTTATTAAAGGGACTTTTGAGATAGATGTGTCTAACCTTGGACTTCTACATCGTGGACTTAACTCTTTAACTCGGGTTTATCCATTGATCATTGGTCTTTGTCGGTCTGAGACGTTTTAGGGTTTATGTCATCTATTTAAGTCTATTAACGGGGAGTGAGAACAAATCCCGTTAACTCCGTCGAAGGGATCCAGAACACAAACAACAGTCTACCTTTCCTCTGCCGTCCCCTCGTAGAACGGATAAGGACAAAAGATCTGAAGTAATTTTGAGTCAAGGTTTATAAAGATAGTCTCTCGGTATCTTCAACAGTTATAATACCGAAGTAATATAAACCACAAAACTCCGTCCGGACGGACATGACCCACTCTCCGGGTCCGAGGTTTACGTAGATTTCAAAAGAGACGTCCGTACGTGGTCGTTTATTACGGTGTAGAAAAAATCCGGAACTGTAACCTACCATCCTCCGGGGGGAACACCGAGTCTTCCATTTCTTAGACGGACGTTACCACCTCTTGACTCAAACTAGGGATCCAACCCTTCTAGGGGACCTCTTCTCTTCCCGTTGGGTAAGGTCATAAGAACGGACCTCCTAAGGTACCTGTCTCCTCGGACCACCCGATGACAGGTTCCCCAGTGTTTGTCAACCTGTGCTGTCTCGGTGATTGTGTGTGTGTGTGTGTATGTAAAACACCTTGTCCCATTCACACTCCATCCAATACTTCACTCTAATTCGTACCCATACCACTCTACTATACATGTACGTTAGACTTCGACAGAGGAGGGTTGAATTAGTCCACTTCGGTACAAATATTATCTTAGTGACAAATTCCACGGTAAAACCTATACCCTTTTTATTTTATTTTAAGTTCCTTTGTATTAGAGACCCAATGAAGGGGACTCAGTAAACAAGGTGGACCCAAAATCGAAGGATTTCTCTCCCGGGTAAATAAATAAAAAAAAACTTAGTACTAAAAAGTTAAAAAAAACGTAAGAGATATCTCAGTTTGTGAATCTACCCCGGAGTTTTGTATAGACAACTTCCTTACTTACCTTTCCGTTTTGGATCCTTGGTTCTATTCTAAAATACAAATTTAAATGACGACAACCTAAATGACCATAGACAAAAATCTCAACGGAAGACGTTACCCTTGTCGGAGAGGAGAAAAGAATGTGTACCGTAAGCTCACACGGGTCCTTAGACCAAACTCAAGGACTTCTTGACCTTACATCCTCATCTTGACCTCCACCTCAGCTCTTTATGTCTCCGTCCCCACTGGACTTACGAATCCTTCCGTAGACGCTGATTAAATATGTAAGGATCTAAATGTACTTTTTAGAGGCCTAATGACCCTTCTCTATACGGAAGAGACATTTCTTCTCTAAAACTACGGCACTTTGGACCGAAGTCTTCGGTGTAGTATGAGTGTGTGTGTGTATGTGTGAGGTTAGTGATATGATACCTTACTTCTCTAACTAATCCAGATTGGTGATCTTACAAACATAACTTTTCGTGTAACTCGTTCTTTGAGTAACTAAATGTACATGGAGTAGTTCATCGTAGGATAAATCTGAGGCATATATACGGGAACAAACCCTAATTTAGTTCTTCCGGTTTCAAGTGTTCATGTTCGATCTCCCCGGGGTAGAATGGATCAATTTTTCTTTTATAAACAGATAAATAGAACAAGTGTCTATACCTGATCTCAAATGATTCATTCAAAGTTCCTCAAATCTCCATAATACGGTTATTGTTAGTCGTATAACTTGATCCACCTTCACAAGTCCCTCCTTTCACGGTCTCCGTCACTACCCAGACCAAAATAAATGATGTAAATTATTACTAGACTTTCTCCCTCTTTTGTGTAATTTTAGTGTCTAATAAAATTTAACTGTCCACCACATTTGTGTTTACTCCCGTTTATTTTCCTATATTTCTTAAATCTTGTCTTTACTCTAAGGTAGTCCTTTTTTTTTTGTACGAAAGTGTAGACACGTTTCATAGAATTTAGTCGTGACCTTTAACAAAATTTTCAGTAAATCGAGTCTTTTACAAGTATCTATAACGAGTGTAAATATTCACGATTGGGGAAGGGTGAGGATCGAAAAAAATAAGGATCTAATATAACGAATAAGAATAGAAAATTCTGATGTTTAGACCAGTACAGTGAAGAGACGAATTTCGGCAACTTTCCAAGACTCAAAGGATGTCCTACCTCAGATTTGAGACGTTGGGATCTCCTCCGGGAATGAAGTAATAAAAACAGGTAGAGAGGTCGGAGAAAGTACGAAGAGAGACGAGACACGAGGAGTAACGTAGGTCCGTCTTAATTGACATCGAGGGACTGACGTAGGGTGGAATGATGATTGCAGTGGTAGACGAGTGATGAGGTATGGAAAGAGAAAAGACCCAATAGAAGTATACTGGAAGTTCTAAGTCAAGACCGGAACCAAAGTAGTGTCCAAAAGTACGTCTCTTTGGTAGGGGTGGGACCTCGAACCAAAACATGGAAAGAACCATGACGGTAGGTGGGCGACGGGTGAAGATCGTATTGTTCAACTGTTATTATTAACCTAAATAACTCGTAAATTAATACAAGGTCTGAGACACGATACATAAAAGTACGTAACAGAAACATCGATAGTGTTTGTGGAATCTTCCGTTCGTATTACTAGAGTCTAGATGTATATTCCTTTAAAGAATAATCCAATTCATTGAACGGGTTCTAATGTCAGTCATTCACTGTCTCAACCTAAGTTTGACGAAGGCCTTAGGTATGAAGATTTTACTATAATGATACACAAGGGGACAGAGGAGACGAATCCGTTTAAAGAACTCCTGACCCTGGTACAGAAGAAGTGAATCGGGACTATCGTGTAGTGTACCATGTGTGTCGACTTATTATGCCGTTGGTGTTCCTATTATTATTATTATTAATAATAATAATAAAACCGAAGTGACTTTCCGGACGTCCTAAAATAATTATCAAGAGTGTGGTCGCTATCTTGTGCGTGGGGGATGTGACCTTCACATCTCAGATTGGTGACCTAGTGTTCACCCAGGAGAAAAAGTCACGCACGATTATACACGACCCGTTAAATGTATATAAAAACATACGGGATGAGTGTTTGTGACGTCTCACCCATTTTAGTGAAAATCAAACATAACCTTTTGAACTCCGAATCTCCAACTCTTTGTAAAAGTTCTAATATATCTAGACAGAGGTTCCGGGAGTGAAAAAACCATGTATTAAGAGTAGAGTAGACAGTCTTTTATCGAGATTTAATAGACATACTAAGGTGTCGTTTGATAACGGTTTCTTATGGGTGAGTTTATATCCCCTCTACGATTCATATACATATTTACATTCAAGAGACAGATTAAAAACAATCCAGACAACTAGAAACGAACTCGGGTAAGACTAGGTTAAATTCAAAAGTACAGTACTCATGATCAAACGAATAAAAACACCGACGTAACTCGTGTATCTAGGTACATGATAAAAACCGTAGTTTCTCCGAACCGAAAATGATAACAATGGTGAGTTTCTAAAGAATAAATCTTCCTAGTCGTTCTGGGTCCGGGACCTACTGTGGGTACTCTACGTTTCCTTCTTCCGAACAACTAGGTCTAACCTTTTCTTCTGTGGGTCAGCTCCCAGTCAGTGAAATGTAGAGACCTAAAATCAAAAGAGTGGATATGTGCCGTAAGGGCTCACAATCAGACACCCTTCGGTCACATACCCTTCGGTCGTGGTAGTGGACCCTTTATGAACTATTTATAACTAAAGACCCGGGGTGAGTGTCCCTAAACCTAAAACGTCCAAATCCCGTTCACAACCACTTTCAAGGGATCCACTAAAACGACGTCACTTAGAAACATATCGTGACCTGATTTACTAAAATTCGATTCTCTATTACGGTAAACAATGGATCCGAGTGAAGAACCTCCGAGTCCTCTTATATAAAAACAATTTTAACCATGTAAAATGTATAGTTTCCGAACAGTTTACTCCCAGAATGTACGTCATCCGAGTTACTCATCCGAAGTATAAATAGGGTAAGTGTTTACTCCGGACACAATAAACTTTACACAAATTTCTAAATAAACAAAACAAATATAAAAGCCGATATGACCCAGAAGTAACGACGTGCACTCGGAAGAGAGCGCCGCTCACCCCTGATGCGAAGTGACGCCACGCGAGCGAATAACAGAACCGGAGAATGACTTCTCGTGACCGAGATCCGCGAGTCCTAAGTCATCGACACCACTCACCCAAGTGACGAGCGTTATGCACCCGAGATCTCGCTCCCGAGTCATCAACGCTGAGTACCTGAAACAACGAGGCGACGTACCCTGTAGCAAGACCTCCTCCCTAACTTGGGTACAGGGGACGTAACTGTCCGTCTAAAAATTGGTGACCTGGTGGTCCCTTCGGGACTTTACTGAAAAAAAAAAAATTATCATTATTTTATTGTCGTTTGGTATGTCATGCCATTTGTAGTATGTCATCAAAATGATTCGAATTAAAAAAAAGTGTATGACATAAGTCATAAGTGAAAATGTTTACTCTCTTGACTCCGAAGGTCTAACAGGTCGTAGTACCACAGTCAGTCCTCGTATCGGTGTGAAACTACAGTATAGAAGACTTAGACTTCCGGTACAATAAATATAAGTCAAGGAGGTATTAACGGAACATCGGAGACTGATGATGTCATCCCGAAGATCAGAAATATATTATGTCTTAAGATAAAATAAAAGTGTTTCGAAAATCTAAGAATTCTATTCTTCTCATCCTAAAAGATAACATTCTAGTAACTTTCCTCATCTATCATATTACGACGACTTCCGAAAGCATACGGTAAATGTGTTTGAGATTTTTGTTTACACGACCCGAGTCACCTTCTTTGACTAAACTCTTAGTGACCAAATTTTACACACTGGAATGTCCATCTAGGACTAGTTGTACAACTCCTATAGTAAGATACGATAACTAAGGTGAAAGACTTATGAGGGAGTTTCCAGGGTAAAGGAAGAACCAGAAGGGATAAAATTATTCACCATGGTGTTTGTTGGATCAATACGTTCGGGGGTTTGATTCCTAAACTAAAGAAAATGAGAGTGGGACGAAGGATTAAGAATAAATAGTTATTCAGACTAACCAAAATACAGGTTTAAATCGTATTTTTACAGGTAAAAAGAGAAGAAGAAGGGAGGTAGAAGGGATGATAGTGGAATTTAATCTGAGGGGTATTAGAGAATATTTAACATTATCGGAGGATTCACCAGAGTGTCTAAGAAGAGAACGTGGGGACATTAGGTAAGAAGAGTGAGTCGTCTCTGGAGAAAATTTTACATTTAGGGTAAAGTGAGAGGATGAATTTTGAGACGTTTCTTAAGGGTAAAGTAAACGTTATTTAGGTTTGAACCAATTCCCGAAACGTTAGCTTAAAGAGGAACAGGGAGACTGGAGTATAGGAGAGTAAGGTCCACCACAGAGTGATGTGATCGGTGAGACCTGAACGTAACCGAGGAACTTGCACATTCAAATGATATATACTCTTGGAGACGGTGGAGGCAAATGGAGACGGATCTTATGTGACAGGGTTATACAAGAATTCAGATCGACGAGAAAAGTGAGACTATGATCAAACTTATAGAAATCCATAGTGGACAGAAGGAGGGTCTCTAGAAGAGTTTATTTAAGGTTCAGTGATTGGACAAACAAAAGAAACATTCTGAATCTCTTCGGTGTGACATTAAATGTATTTTATCTTATCTAGAACTCTAAGTTCCTATTCAATCAACTTCAACGTGGGGTCCACGTCTATCGTAACATTAGTTCTTAAGTTAGAGGGTCTCCTCCCACCTTCCGACAATCGATTGCGCCGTGTCTTTTCCCGTGTGAGGTCTCCCCCGATGACGTTCGTGAAGTCGATAGAAATAGAGACTATTTCTATAACACGATTAATCGTAACACTCACAGTTTTCACCTAAAAATAACCACTTTAATCGTGGAGCAATTAATCGTGTTACCTACGATCTTTACCTAAGAACTACCATTTTAATTTCTATTTATACAGTTTTTATAAAACCGACATGGGGGGTCAGACCGTACTTATTACAAATCTTTTGATCTTTATGAAAGATCCTAACCTTATGTTGTGAACCAGAACTTTAGAAGGTCCAGATCGATAACTAAATCTTCTGAAGACTAACGGACAACGACGGTCACTCTCGTAGTCTTAGGAGTGAGACCTTGTCACAGTTTAGGTAGAACTCCTTTTGTAGCACATTCTTCAACCACCCTTGTTCTTGTCTCCACCGTAGGGTGGTTCAGTGTCCTGTCTAAAATAATTAACACTATACGGACAAACGATTATTTAAAATAACTCATTTCGGAAATATACACCATCTTAGACAAAACTCTGAACGAAAGTAAATATTGGATTGTCGTCTCAACATCTCCCTCATCAAATGGGTGTAAGTAGAGGTTCGAACAATGTCATTGAATAAATGTTTTTATTTTTACGGCACATGTATGGTTTACTCGAAACCAAATCAAACGTTCTCAATCTTCTACATCTCGAAGGGACCACCGAGTCACCATTTCTTAGGTGGACAGTTGCGTCCCATGTGCACAAGTTAAGGAACAGGTCTTTCTAAGTATTACGACTCCTCGTTGATTCGGGTTCGCGGTGTTGTCGACTTTGAACGTACGAGATCTCAGTCCCGAGACGTTGTTCTCTTCGACTACGTTACTCTTTGGGTACGTGATTTTTTTACTTCTCATCGGGGGTGAGTGGTGCTGATTTCTGTTCTAGTTCGTCGTTGTCTGGGTCTTGACGGTTTTTATTTGTTTATTCATTTACATATATATTTTGTCTTAATCATTTATATTAAGTGAACACATATATAAATGGACAAATCATGAACAGGGGGTGGGGGGTCGGGTACATTTAGAGAGTTCGTGTCCCCAGAATCCGTTAGAGAAGGGTCTCGGAACTGGTCTCGGACGCTGGTTACTCCTTAATGACGCTAGTGAGTTGTCGATAGAATTTAAGACTTTTCTCTTATTTCCCTCCCCTTCCATTTTACCACTTTCCTTATCTTGTCCTCATTGTCCTTGAACCCCTCTTCCTACTTCTTAATCCATGTACCTCTCTTTCAGTCGTCTCCTCAGGAATCAGTATTTATCCGTTACCTCTCTTCAACGTCTCCATACAAGAAAGAACCTTATGACCGGGACACTCTACGATACTTCTTTTTGTATAAATCACCGATTTACTCTAACCATTCCTGACTCATGGATGTTACGTGTGCTCGCATAATTTCCGAGGTTCTTCGTAAATTCCCTTGTGTGTTTATGTGTGTGGGGTTTCATGGAACAATTAAAACAAAATGGGTCATAAAAGGTCTAAATAAACTCGTACCCCGAGAAAAAGGAGACACTGTAAATAATTGTTTGAAACTTTTTCCGAAATCTCTTCGTATTCCCTACACCGATCCTTTGACTGGTTCTTTTATGGTTACGACAGTAATAGGAACTTTCGATTAAGACCCCGTTCTCAGATTGGAAGGGAAGGACGCGTGGAGTACGTACCGCTCGTGGTCGTTGACCCAACACTTCGTTGGTCCCTTTGTTACGGGGTAGATGAAGATGGAAGACTGGGTGGGAAGAGGGTCTCTTTCCTTCTACCTGACTTATCGACTTGGGAGGACTTCGTCCTTATGACGCTCTATTGATCCTCGTTAGTACGTGACTTTTAGTCTATACTTGCACGATGGGTCACATCGTCTTTTTTACTTGGGTACTCTCAACGGTCATGTCACTTTGGGTGAATGATGTAGGAAAATTTCTAGTCGGATTACGAGTGTGTACGAGTTACGAAGGAAAAGAACCGGGATCCTCTTTATAATCCTTCCACAAAGTGAAATCATTCCAAGTACTCAAATACCGGAACTCTTACGGGAACTCTTATTTGAGTTCCCTGATTCTCTTTCCTTTTCTTTTCGACGAAATTACCTAAACAGAGATAGAGAAAAGGTATAATGACGTTGATTTTGTAAACTTAATCGATCTAAAAGAGTTGAGTCAATGTCGGTTTCTCTCTACTGAGAAAAGGAAGAAAGTAAAAGAAGTCAGTTGATTTTGAGTTTAGTACAATCTCTCGATCCGTTTATGTAAAACCCTCTCTAAGTATTTTATATTTGTGAGGTTTTACGTATGTTGATATGACAATTTACAAACTGATTGTGTTCCCTGTACACTTAGAAACGTTTCCTCTTTTTATTGTTTCCGTCTTACGAGAAAAAATGGGGCACTTGAAGTATATACGAAAGAAAGTTGAGTCTTCAGAAACTATAGTCAAAACGGTAAGTAGGAAGTCAGGAGTCAAATCTACTGTAAATGAAACCTCTCACAAAGGACTCGGTGGATGATCAGATTTTCCTGACCTAACCTACGGAAGTAACATTGAAGGAAATAGTGAGAACCCGTACATAAATTAACGAGTAAACGGTGATCTAATATTTGAGATTCTACTGTCCCTAGTGTACATAGTGTAGAGTAAGTGACCAATCAGAACTCTCAAATTACTTAACAGACCTTCCTTTATGTACGGATTATACATACACACACATATATATATATATATATATATATATATATATTATACAGTGTTACGTTAAACTCCCTAGTCAAAGGGTTGGTCTCTAACTTGGGTCCGGGAACCGTCACTTTCACGTCTCAGGATTGATGTCCTGGAGTCCCCTTAAGAGGCAATTTTATCTAAATCAAATTGATCTTATACCTGAAGGGACCACCGAGTCTGTCATTACTTAGACGGACCTTACGTCCTCTGGGTCCAAGTTAGGAACCCACCCTTTCTAAGGGACCTCCTCCCGTACCGTTGGGTGAGAGTCATAAGAACGGACGTCTGAATACCTGTCTCCTCGAACCACCCGATGCCACAGGTAACCCAGTATTTCTCAACCTGTGCTGACTCGACGATTACGAATTAATCTAATATTGGATGTAAAACTATAGGTTTCGACATAAACCCCTTTGAATGTAGTTACATTTATACTTAAGGAACAAGTACAGATATATGATTGTTAGTATCAGTGAGTCTCTTTCCATAGTTATATAAGGACCCTAACCGAGGTTTCATTAAGTTGGTCTTAAGTTTCTTTTCGAGTTGAATTTCTGAATTTTCTACTTCAAAGACTTCATTAAAACACAAAACGTTCAAGTAGCTTTACTAAGTGAAATACTTTTCTAACGAAAACCCATAATTCAGTTTAAATCTATTAACTCTCCGTACAGTAACAAATTCTTCAGACTAAGTAGTTTTACCTATTCTCAAACGAAACCCTAAAAGATGAATGTACTAACATCTCCAGTTCATGAATATACTTTCGGTATCTACTTATTCGTTTATATACTTTCTGTCTAATATGTGTGTTTTGACTTGTGTACGGGAGAGGGGGGACGTAGGTGTGGTTTAACAAAAAGAAGTCTGTAAGTAAACGTACACACAAACGTACCGACACAATTCTACATACACACACTCTTCTGTCCTTCTTTCCTTTCTTTTACCCTTCCTTCCTTTTCTACCTCCCTTCCTCTCTCCCTCCTTCCTTCCTTTTTTCTTTCTTTCTTTTGCTTTCTTCCTTCCTTTTATTTCTGTATCCCACTCTCTTGTTTTTAACTCAAATATCGGTTTAAGAACACAAGGACCATATTTATTTGATCGTTTTGTTCTGTCTAGAACTTAACTATCTTCGGTTTGGCTTCGGACACGTACACACACGTGTACACACACACGAACACATACGATTACGTCCCCAGTAAAGAACCATCAGATGACATAAGTAACTGAAAATACTTTCAATATAGTCCACAGATATTAGAGACATGTTTATTTTATTACGGTGTCGTTAAACGGCTACTTGGTTTAAACCAGGGTGGAATGTCTTTCTGGTCGATTTTACCTTAGTAAATCTTAAAACTCACATTAACCAAGGATACACTGTTTATTTAGATATGGTCGGTTAGTTCTAATATGTCTTTCTAAAATTTTATTGTTTTTCATTTTTTGTTTTGATTCTTACGTATCTCATTCTTAAGACTTTCTTCCTCATCCGAGTGTGTCTTATACCTACTACGACCTTGTCCCCTCCTCATTGTGATATACACCCTCTCTTCTCTTAATTCCCTTATCCCCTGTTACGTTTACAAACTCCAGTTCAGAGTCTTACGAGTCAAACTCAAGTCATGTTTCATAGAAGTGAAATAAGATTTTTTTCGACGAACTCGTACACCTCTCCATGTTTCTTCCTTGTCTTTCTATCTCCGTGAGTACTGTTCGATATTTAGAACTTCGAATTTAACTCACCCCCCGCAACTCTGTCATGTCATGTCGTGAATAATTTTTTTTTCAACTGTTTACCACAAAGGTAAACGCGTTCAGTAAATGTTAGCCGGTAATTATTTCCTCAACCCTCCTCCCCTCGGAGAACGTCTTTAAATTTTTAAAGTCAGTAGCCTAAATCGGATAAAGTAAATTAAGGTAAATTGTCGGATCTCAACTACAATAAGTTTATACATATTCCAGAGTTTACCTTTCGTAAAACCATTAAACGTACCGACAAAAGTTCTGACGTTTTAGATTAGCAGTGTCTGTTATCTTGGTCCGATAGCCGTTACCTTTATTCCCTGTTTTTTACTGACTACATTTAGTCGGGAACTCTTCAATCCAAAGAGGGTTCTATTGGGTTTAATTACGTCACAGGAACGAGTGTTACAACTACAAGTGTCTTCGTCGATCTCTTTGAGGTTCAGTACGGACCCCGGTACCCCGGTGCCAGATATGTGGTCTGTGATAAGGAAACCACGACAGAAAAGTGTCACTCGTTTAGTTGGAAAAGTAGAACTACTCCTTCTCAGAGTTGAACAAAATAATGAACCCCGAATCAAATTTGAGGAAAAGGAAAGTCACAGACACCCCACTGACAATCTAAGGAACGAGAGAACTATAGAACCTCTAGGTGACCCATGATATTAATAATATTAACACCCGGTATTGACAGAACAAATCCCCGGTAGACGAGAAGAGTGAACTTATTACATTAAACAGTAACCCGTGTGTATTTAGTGTCTGTCCTATCAAAAGAGAGAAGGACTGAACTGTTTGTGGTTCGTGTAAATCTTAAGTCGGAACATTAATTCGTCCAGGGCTAGAGGTGGTCGTCCCAACTATATGCTCCTAAACGTCGGACCCCCTTCCCGAGAAACACAACTGGAACCGACCGTCCGTACCGTCGTAGACTCCCTTGACGATGGGGATACGACGGGTGGAGACTGAGATTTAGTACATACAACACACAAGTGAGTCTACACAGGTTGAGAAACGTCAGGGTACCTGACATCGGACGGTCCGAGGAGACCGGTACCTTAAAAGATCCGTTCTTATGGTCTCACCCAACGGTAAAGTAAGAGGTACCTGAGAAGGGTTGGGTCTCTAGCTTCAACGTAGAGAACACAGAGGACGTAACCGTCCACCTAAGAAATGGTGATCGCGGTGGACCCTTCACTATCAGTGTTCCCTATGTACCAGTCACCCTGTGACCCCTGATTCAAACCTGACTTTTTTGGACTTGGAGTCAAAGTAGACATTTTACAGGACAGAACCTCCGACTTTACTATAATGTACGTTCACGAAACAATAGGAGAGATTCCTTCTTGGTTAACCGCTATTTTTAATTATGTGACAGAAAAAGTCTCATCCACCACACGTAAACATGTGGACGGGAGACACAACACCAAATATTTTCCTCATGAAAAAGTAACAAATAGGTTGAAAGGAGATAGTTTCTTAGATCTCGAGAGGTTACGGTTGGTGTGTGCCGGGTCGACTGAGGATTATTCGTTAAAAGAGATGGACTTCTACAACGGTAGTAGTGAGAGAGTCGTAACTTTCTACATTAAACTGAACAGTGTAGTTATCCAACTGGCTGATAGGACTAAACAGGTCCTGACAGGGTTTCAAAATTACTTTTTCAGAGTAAGGGTTTGAGGAAGTAGGACCCTAACTAACGAAAAGTCAAGAAGTAGGAGTGAGTCCTTTTTAGTTGTTACACTCTCCCAACAAACATCAACCGTGACAGTGGACAACAAGACTGTTAAACGAGATTGACATCGAGAAATAAATTAAGACAATCTTACGTTGAACACGACGGGAAATACGATGCGAGAGTGGGTTCTCAAAAATTCGACATACAGTGACTTGAGGGTATCAAGTGTCTTTCAGGACGCACCCTTCAACTCGTGTCCCACAAGGTCGAGAGGAGAGTGGTAAAGTCGGTTTCAAGGAGGTGTAAGACAAAGTCTGTGACCCAAGATACATTCTAACTGGTGATTTTTCTGCTCGGCATTTAGATGGTTCATTGATTGAAATAAATCCGAATTTATTTATTCAGTAGGTTTGACTATGCATGAACCTAACCATTGTCTCAAATTATTATATTGGAGACGTTCGTCACTGGGACACCCGAAGGGATTAGATCAAGGATTACCGAGTAGGACGAAGGAAAGTACAAGGGGAAGGACCTCTCCATCACTGTTTAGGTAGAGTTCCCTTTCCACGTATTGGATGTCGACAACTAGACCAGAAATCAACATCATATTTACAACTCCATTGAAAGAGACACTGTAATTGGAGTCTCGTTGGGAGTAGAGAGTAGATAACTATAAGAATTTTTGGAATTAAGATAAAAATGAAGTCGAAATTGTCAGAGACGTATTATTTATGGATATACTATAAAGTAGAATTCTGAAGTTTTTTTTTTTAGTAAATTCTTTTCCCCTCCTTACCTTTATGGGAAACTATCGATAACGGAAAAAGAAAACAAAACAACCCCTAATTTTTTTCATTACAATCATCATCACCTGATGACTGATCATCAGTTTACAACTATTTTTGTTTTTAAAAAGGGTTAACAGGAAAGAAGGACTCGTAGAAAGGGTAAGAGACTATCGTGTTTCATAGTACATTATCAGGTGTACACTCGTAATGAGTCTTACGACCTCCAACTAATCACCTACCCTAACACTTTATGTTCTTTTATTAATTTTCCCGAACGTTAAAGTTTCAAAAAGAATCAAACAGTCGGTATATACCATAGGACACACAAACCCAATACTCTTGGGATTAAAGTCCACTTCAAACCTCTCTCTATAACTATAATGTCCAGTATCCTTTTAATAAAAGTACTTTTAAGTTTCATTCTTATCGGTAAACTTTCTATTTTCTTGTTCCGTCTGGATCCCGATTCAGAAATTTAGACAAATAAAAAGATAATTGGAGGAAGTTGGTACACGATTAGATCATTATAGTCGGAAGAAGTAAACTGGTGACAACTAAGGACGTGACAGAATAAGACGACCAAAGACAGACACGACCAGTAAAGTGAAAATTAGAGAGTTTAAATGACGAAAAATTTAAATTCTTAATTTTTTGACATATAACTCTCTATAACCAAACTTTATGTACTTTTTCCATCCAAAATATATATGTACACCTAAGATCTAATTTCAATTTTAAATCCTTTTTACAGAACGTCTACGAGATTAAGAGACGTCAGGACAGTGGGACCGTGATAGAAAAGAGTATCATAGTAGAGAAGTCGACAAGGAGAAGGGGAAAGAGAGGAAGAAGAAAAAAATAAAATGGAGGTATATTAATATTTACCGAGACTACGAGTGATTCACAATATACCGAAAGAGGAAGATCTCACCTATGTATCCGTCCTGTTACTCTTTGTTAAAGATTTTATACTCTCCCAGTGATAACAGAGTGTGTAAACATCTTGCTACCCCTTTGTAGACTCCCTTAGACACTTCCTACAATAATTGACCCTTCTCTAACCGGTGAAAGGGTCTACTTAGTCCTTATAAATCCATCGAAAGGACCACAATATAAGACAACTGAAATTTTAAAAGAGAAAGTAGATAAAAAAAAAGGGGGATCTTTTTGGACTTTTCAACAGGACCTGTCTTTATTTTACCTGAAACGGTCCAATACGAAGGGTGTTCCTGTACCCCTTTTCCCCAACATACACTTACACAATTATACGAAGATTCACGAAAGGTTGACAAGACAAATTAAGAGAGACACCGCACATTGAGGACTCCCTGTACGTGGTTTAACTATTCGAGTCACGATTTCACTTGACAGAGTAGATCAGGGGTCCTCGGAGACTCACTTCACAGTTTTATGTTAACACGAGGTCGTCATAACGACAGGACATCTTCCTTGGGAAGTCGTGTGATAACTGTGGTGTTCGTTTAATTTTCTGAGTGATATCAATTATAAGAGTATAATATTGTTGTAGAGGATATTTAATAATTTCGGGTGTGTTAAATAATGGGTACAATCCTCCCTCCTTTTTTTCGTCCAACTTAGTACTCGGTACGATGAATTACTAAATAAAAAAACCAGAAGTTACACGACTCCAAATATTTAGTAGGACGAGTTGAGATGTGGTGTGGTTCCTTTTTCGTCAACGATCAGTACGGGAAGAGAGTGGTTACTAGTGGATACGTGTTCCACCTTCGTATGAGTAATAAAATCGTATATAGTCGTCGAGGACGCAAAGTCCGACCGACAAGGAAAAGTAATGACATTACGAATTCGTTCCGTAACCTACCTATACTAAATTCCGAAATCTACTGTCTAGCTTCGGAAAAATCTTTATTTATAATTGGAGTAATAAATTCGTCCCTCCGGTTGGACTGAACAAAAGACAGAGTTCCGAAGATTCATTTAGTTCTAAATGAACCTCTAGAACCCACATTTCAACCAAGCGGTCCGAGTGGTGATCAGATAGAACTAATATAAAGTACAAAAATTTGTTTCTCTATATAAAATAAGATGAGACTCACCAAAATAGAGATCGAAACGTTAACTGAGTCCGTTTAGTAAGTCTAAGATTCTCTGGCAAAGGATTAGATAAGTTACTGATATAACATAATTTATTAGAAATTTAATAGAAAGTCTAAGTTTTAAGACCTTCAGTATCGTATATTGACGTTTAGTACGTCACTAAAGGTGGTGACCACCTCAAGGACTCTCGGGACATTTATAAACGGATCCCGTAACGAGACGGAAACGGGATTTAATCGAGATTCTTCGGACCCCAGATACACTCCGTACAGACGGGGAAAGATGACCACGACCGGTGTCTCTTGCTCTTTCTAAAGTTCTCCTTGACTCGATGAGAACTTTTATTATCATTCAATCTCTACCCAATCTTGGTGACTCAGAGAATCTTTACCACCCATTTACAACATTTTTAAGATTTTTCTAGGAGACCCCAATCAAATATTGAGTCCAGAAACCACTGGTAAACCAGACTGAAGAAACGAACAAATGGGCACTTGGAATTACTCTGCGGAGATCAGAACCATGTAAGAGTAGGGTCTGACCTTTAGGGACCACTTATTCGTGACTAGACACGAGACCTTGTCAGTAGTCGTACAGTCTCAAACTTTTATCACAGTGTAATATAGTGACAGGATTTCAATCACCATTTTATTTGTAACTATACATTCGATTTTACCGTACATTTATATTCAACAAAGTTATAAAGAGAACACTTCCGTTAAACTATGTGTATAAAGAATCCTTAATTTTATTATCTGTAATTATTACGCACCTGATGTGTAAATTAAACGAAACGTCTTCATTTGTTTGTACGAACATACAAAACATACCTCAGTGTTTTGAACCCTTTACATCAGACTTGAAAATTTTACATAATAAAATCTCGTGTAAAGTATTTAAACGTGATCATAGGATCGGACACTACAGTGGACTTACCTTACGATAAAAAAGAAAGTGACTATATGTTGAAATTCCTGTAAGTCAAGTCAAGTCAAGTCAGCGAGTCAGCACAGGCTGAGAAACGCTGGACCACTTAGCGTCGTGCGGTCCGGAGGGACAAGTAGTGGTAGAAGGCCTCAAGTGAGTCTGAGGGCAGGTAGCTCAGGCACTACGGTAGGTCGGTAGAGTAGGAAGCAGCAGGGGAAGAGGAGGACGGGGGTTAGGGAGGGTCGTAGTCTCAGAAAAGGTCAATGGATTCGAAATAGTAAGTCAAAAGTGTAGACATTTTACCTCTGACATTAGGAAACAGTAAAGTATCCCGATTAACCTCTGACTTTTCTCAATTACATAAACACTTTAAAAAAAAAATTTGTTAGAACTATCTTTTTTCTTAATGACAAAACTAAAATTGATTATATTTATTACTGATTTGAACCACTTTAACAGGTAAAGATTTAGAACTATCTTTTTTCTTAATGACAAAACTAAAATTGATTATATTTATTACTGATTTGAACCACTTTAACAGGTAAAGATTAGATTCATATTTATACCTCAAAGTGCATGGATCATACTTGTAGAAAGACTCTATTATGAATGTGTAAGTAGAGGTATAAACTTCTCTAATACCCCCTCCCAACCCCTACCACTCATATGAAAATGAAAAGTCTTTGATATGGTACGATGTCTTTACAATGTTGTGTCTTACCAGTTCCGACTATTAAAACGTTGAACGAAAGACTAATTTCAGTAAGTAACCCGAGGTTGATACACGATCCGGGGACAAGTGTGTCAGTCTACCTAATCACATGATTCCTAAATGATGTGTATCCTTTATTAAAAGGACACATCCATAGAAAAGGGGGTCCACAAACTCACAACCCCACACCATTCCTACCCCATATGAACCCTTTCAATTAAAGTTCGTAAACAACGGACTCTGAAAACATGTTAGTCTGTAAACTGAATAACGTCTTCAAGATTCTATGATAGGGTAACGTCTTGTTTCCAAAGTCGTCCGAAACGATTTTACATTCCAGGAGAGACGACTAATCTATCTTAGTAACTTGAAATACGAATGAGTTATATATGTTACCTTAGGTATTCGTTGGAGGATTCTCCCCTCGGTAAATCTACTCTAGAAATTCTAAATCCGTAACACATGGTACTTACTTGTACTTTCCGACCAACCGTATTTATCGGTAAGTAAGACAGTTGTTGTAATTAACTTTTGAGTCCCCACGTATTTCGGGGTAAGAGTAAATAACTCATTCGGTTTTCTTATGGAAGTGTAGACATACGTTTATAAAGTGTTAACACTTTTGGATGATGATGACTATTCACTCACTGTGACTACACTTCTCCGACAGTTCACCACTGTGTATGTGTAACCGACACTGAAAAGATGTATTACAAACGAATTGGTGAACACACAGTATTAAAAGACGTTATATGTACAGGAGACTTACATAATGCCGTGAACATTTACGATTTTAAACAAGGTCACAGGAACCGTTTTACCAGGGTTAACCTGACTTTTGGAACCGTTACATAAAACCGTCCCATAATCACACAAACGATCCATTTCCTAGTAAACAACTATAGAGAAACGTAAGATATTTTCGAAGTCCTAAACGTATTAAATTAATATATATATACCACTTATTTAGAAAAGTCGACGACAACTCTTGGAAAAGAAGGGAGAAGAGAGGAAGGATTGGATTTGAAACTCGTCTTCATTACGGTAGTTAAAATGACATAGTCCGTTTAGAGATCTTGTTAGTTTCCCGGGTCAAGAGAAGGACCTGACTTTCCGTAACCTAATTATTAAAGATTGAAACGACTCGACAGGACTGGGTGGGTACAAGGGAGTCACAAGTGGAGACGTGGGACTTGTGACGACTGTCACTGGTGTACACTGTGACCCCAACTCTTGAAAATAAGACCGAGACTATTATACAAGTTAAATGTCTCTCTCATTCCACCTTTATGGGATCTCAACAATAGAGATCTCCGGTTGAAATTGGTTTCTACCTACCCCTCAACCATCTATTTGTAAGGTCAAAACGGGGAATCAACCTGAAGGGGCCACCGAGTCTGCCATTTCGCAGACGAACGTTACGTCCTCCGGCCGCAAGTTAGGGACCCAACCCTTCTAGGGGACCTCTTCCTTTACCGTTGGGTGAGGTCATGAGAACGGACCTTTTAAGGTACCTACCTCTTCCGACCATCCGATGTCAGGTACCCCAACGTTTCTCAGTCTGTGCTGAAGTGAAAGTGAAAGTGAAAGTGAAACCCGATTATGAATCAACATAGGATGTCGTAGAAAGTCTCAAGGAGTTGTCCTGACTCTAGGAGAACGGTTTAACCTTGGACAAAACTTTTACGTGAAACATAACCGAAAGAAGGTAAACGATAGAGTAAGAGGTGAGAGGTTGTCACAAAGGAGCCTAGTTGAGGGTTTATTTAATCAACGTGAACTTAGGAACAGAATCTCACTCGAAGACCCCCTCGGGTTAGTTTCATCTATTCAAAGAGTATACATTTTACTTTTGTTATTATGGACGGATGTATAGACGTACCAAAAACATTCCTAGTTTACTCTATTATAAACATGTTTACGAAACTTTTACGACTTTGTGATTTATTTAAGTGTTGAAAATTAATAACAATAACGATAACAAAGAGTTTGAAATTTACATGTTTTACGGACGTTTATATTAAGAATGGACACTCGATTCCTCTTTTTATAGACTTTAAATCTTATATTCTATCCTTCAATGATTGTTCCTATCTCGTAATCATGGTGTCCTCCTTCTCTCCAAAAGTTGATGATGACATTATGGTGGACTGTGGGTGTATTGGGAGAGGGGTTTTACTGTCTACAGTTTCTGTTTCCTAGTCTTTTCTCTGTTGACCAAAAGTGATAACAGTAAATGTAAAGATCCTTTTCTATAGAAAGGTAAAAAAGAAACAAACCTTCCACGGAAAAGTAATATAATTTAAGTATCCCGTCCCTGACTTAAATTTAGAAGTAAAGAATCTCACGAAATTTTGTAATTAGTACAATGAGTTTATAAGGCTTCCTACTGTTTTGATAGAATGACTGGTTTTGGTCTGTTCAACCCCTGTCTGTCTTCCTTCTTAAATTTATTGTCGACAAAACGTATCATCACAGACGAATGGTAGATTTTCCGTTTAATGTTTGACTCCGTCTCTTAATTGAGATGGAGAATGGTGGAGGGGGGTTTATTTTCGTTTACATACACTTTCAAAAGTCCCTTTTTTAGCAGTTCAGTCTTCCAAAACAACGAACTATGTAAAAATGGTGGAATGAGTCTTTTGACAGGTCTTTCTCTTTATTTTGATACATAAGACCTTCGTTTTACCCCCTCTTCTACTTTTGAGTCTATTTCTTGACACCAACCGTTATATAAATTACCGGATTTCTCTATACTTTCGTTTACGGTTTCGTTATATAAGTATAGAGTCCAAGTACATTAATATAAAACGGCTGAGTTGCTCAAAATAATTGACCTACTTCTCGACTCGTGAAGCGAAGTATAAAAACAGTGTGGTATTAAAAGAATCTATAATTAACTAACACTGGTGTAAACGGGGACTTGACTTATATGGTGTTACGTTTAAATCAAAATCACACACCAACTGACGGTACAACTTTACTACTAGAAAACATTAACAATTGTTGAAAACACTTTAAAAGGTGTCAGTATCGTCAATGTCCCCATGGTGACGTGTCTGACTCCAGACAGTAATCTTTGTGTTAAATCCGGTACAGTTTTGTAGGAACTCTACAATTTTTTCCGTATAACGAACTTTAACACACCGACAGATTTACGAAATGAGGGTTAAAAGGACCCTCCAATATCAGTTCTTAAAAGGAGATATAAACAAGGGTGTCTTCGACAACGATTAGAAAGTATTTGACTGACTGAGAAACACTAGGAATCAAGAATTTTTCGAGATTAACGTAAAGAGTAAAAATTTGGTGTAAACCCGTCAGTGAAAAAAAAAAAAGGGAACGAGGGTTTTATACATCGACAACGACGTTCGTGTCATGAACAGTAGGACCTAATATCTATTGACAACTTCACCGGCAGGGAACGTAATCTGATACTCAAGGGACTTCCGTCATTGGTGGTAAAGTAAAAACGCAAGAATCGTGGACAGTGACAGAAACCGTAAATCAATCATGAGTTTTTCACAAACCACTAACTTAGTTTATCTGTGTCACGTCACACATATATACATTACACAAACGATCAAGTGTACTGTGGTCAGCAAAGAATGATATAAGATGAATTCAGGTCAACTTTCTTACTCAACTAAAAAAACAAAACAAGAAAAAATGTCACTCAAAAATTTGGTCTTTACGTATTAGTGTGAACCCAATTTTTATTAAATCAAGAGGTCAAATAGAAGGTTTTCAACAAACAACAAGTTACTGAATAACTAAAATTCATAAAAGAAAGACTTCTCGTCCTAAAGTTTTCTAAAGGTTAAAAAAATTTGTCTAAAAATGTAACGAATCCTTTCCTATATTATCCAATTCTGGTTAGAAACGGACCATTGACACTTCTAAAGATGATGAAACACTAAACAAGTTAAGTTCGGTGACTAAAATTTGTCCTTTTCCTTAACTTATGTACAAAAATTTTTTAGGGTTGACAACTTTTCGAGACATTATATTAGATTTTATTTATATGGTTGAATTGAAAAAGAATATTTTACCTTTAATCATCCAAATTTTGGGTAGACGTCCTATTTATAAATACCCCGTCTTACTGTTGAACTGAATAGGTTTCGTCACTGTATGTAAAAGAATCAATTTAAAACTACTTCGTGAAGGTGAATGTTAAGAAGACACTTGATTTCTTCTCAAAGTAATTGATAAAAACTTTCTATTACTCCGGTACTAGGGAAAGGTCTACAAAGTGAACAGTTTATTAACACGAGAAAGAAGGTTTAGAGGGATCAACGAACCAAGGATAAAGGAACAAATAACTCGTCACTCAGTATTTCTACTTCTCTTCTTCGTCTGATACCCCTAGTCTATGTAAAGTACACCCAGGTCCTATGTTTAGAAGGAGATACTCGTAATAATACTTAAGTTTCCACAAGAAAATATAGATTTTAAACCTTTGAACATTACAGGACTTTTTAATAGACATTTATATGTTATTTGTTCTCTTCCTTTACCGTTGGGTGAGGTCACAAGAACGGACCTCTTAGGGTCCCTGCCCCCTCGGACAACCCGACGGCAGATACGCCAGCGTGTCTCAGCCTGTGCTGACTTCACTGAATCGTCGTCGTCGTTGTGTGTTATTTGTATAAGAAATATGCAAAGACGTATGTATCAACGTTTAGATACATGCCTTTATGAAAGTTTGAGAGATTTTCAAGAACGAATATCAACCGGTTCGGTTCTTGTAAGTGTTTTAATTCCGTATTAAAATGGAATGGTTTCTAACTTCTAAGAACTTTAAAACAATGACTTTCTATTAATAGAGTCCACACCTGTTTCTTTTTTTTAAGCACCAAAACGAAGATATCAATATCTATGTGAAGGTTAAGTAAGAGATGTCTTCTTCGAGTTCTTATACCGAGAAACGTTTTAAAGGAAACTCCAGTTCCTTCCTCTGGACCTAAAAACGAACTCTCGTTTGATTGGATTAAGATATAAGATCGTAAGATTCCTTGTCCTAATTCTCCTTTATCTCAAGTATTGTGTGTTACGTTAATCCACGTATAATTTTTCATGTGTAAATTTACATTGTCACCTATTTACATTGTCGTTGTCATTATAATTATTTCTACGGTAAATAATTTTCATATAAAATACATGGTTCATGATATCATTCATGAAGTGAAATAATTGAGTGAAAAAGGGGGGTACTACTGGAATACTCAATCTACCATCATAATCAAGGTAAAGTGTCTATCCTTTTATTTGGTGTTTTAAAATCCACTGGACGGGTTCAAATGTGTCAATTATGCTCTATCTAGCCCTCTCTGACTTCTTCAACCCGAGACACCACTGACGATAATATGTTACCTTATCATTCGTGGTCTACTATCCTCTTGAATCAACGAGTCAGTACAGACTGAGAAACGTTGGGGTACCTGATATCGGGTGGTTCGAGGAGACAAGTACCTTAAGAGATCCGTATTATGACCTCACTTAACGGAAAGGGAAACGACCCCCTGAAGGACTGGGTCCCTAGATTGGGTCCAGAGGACGTAACGTCCGTCTAAGAATTGACAGACTCGGTGGTTGGATGAACAAAACGTAGAACCATGACGGTTACAAAGGGAACTACGAGGGGTTTGACAGGAAGTTAAAATGGGTGAAACTGAGACAACCAAGATCAATACTGTTTCCCCGATTTTTTTCACTATTATGGATATTTCATATGTTGTTTTTAATTGTCTTTAATAAAACGTAGGAAATCTGTAGTAATTACCTGAAGGGTCCACCGAATCACCATTTCTTAGGTGTCCTCTACACCCAAGTTTAGGACCCAACCCTTCTAGGGGACCTCTTCTTTTACGATTAGATGAGACCATAAGAACGGACCTCTTAAGATACCTACCTCCTCGGACCGTTCGATGTCAGGTCCTCCAGTGTTTTCTCAGTCTGTGACTGAATGACTGATTTGTTGTTGTTCCTGTGTCTGTAGTAATTGTAAGGAATACAAAATTAGCGGGGTAAAGATGAAGAATCTTTAATTACTTTTACGAAGGTCCGATGACTATTTTAAATCAGGCCCACTTTCCCGACGGGATTCCTACCTCATCCATTCATGGGGAAGGGGTTAAAGATACTCCCTACCAGTGAGTGTCGAGTGTCGACTGGACAGAAGACTCTTCTCTTCAACGAAAGGAACCTTATAAGGGTGACCCCGTCAGTCGTCGGTCACCAATTGTCTATGTTTTCGTCTTATTTTCCAGCCCGAAGGTCCGGGGAACAAGGCTCTTACATAACTTGAGACCACGAGGTCTCGAAGGGAACCCTACTTCGAGAGTATCAAAAGTCGACTTGTGTGTCGAAACGAATTGAAGAAGGGAACGGGAGAAGTCTGAGGAGGGAAGGTGAAGAGGATTCTCTTGAGGGAGTTATTTAGTTCAGATATTCTTAGAAAAAGAATCCAAGACAAAAATCCTTTGAGTCTGGTTCTACCTACTAAGACCTTCACCAGGCTCCCTCGTCTCAGATTCTACTCTCCAATCTTAATCTATCGTTGCACCGGGAACACAGTGACCACCATCCATCTGATAACCGTACAACGTAAGACATCGTCACACTAACAAACATAGTCTCCAGTCGTTTGATACTGGACACCCGGTTTTAGTCAAGAAACGAAAAACATTTATTTAAAAATGACCTCGTGTAAGTAAATACGTAACACTCTGTCTTGACTCGTAAACTCTGTCTATGATGTACTGGACTTTTCGGAACTTATGAAAGAGAATCCAGGTGAGGTCTTTTACAAACGGTTGAGATCCGATTTTTAAAGTAGGTGCCACCATTTTACCCAGCTGTATGACCATCTTACGCTACGGTATTGATCACGTTATAGAGATCGAAACCCTCTATACCCCTTTAACCTTGATATTCTTGATACCTAAACCGACTTAGAATAATTCATAGTAACTAGTGACTTCTCCCTTTTTCTTACGAGATAATCGATGATGACGACACATTGTTTACTAGTGTTTAAATCGTCAGGCTTGTTGTGTATAAATAATAGAGGGAAAACGATATTCAATCTTCAAGTCCCTACGGGAGGACCCAGGAGACGACACCCTAGTTATTTTATGACATTAGTTCCAAAGTAGGTCCCGACCCCAGAGTGCACTTCCAAACTGACCCTTTCATTGCTGAAAGTTCGAGTACACTCGAAACTACCCGAAGTCAAGGAACACTGGCTGAACGAAGTCCGGTAGGAGTCAAGGAACGGTGTGCCCGGAGAGGTTTTACCGTCTAATTAATTAGTTTCGGTCTTTCTCTCTCTAAGACGATAGTTCTTACTTTATTTTTGGAATACATCAGATTAGTGTCTTACTGTAGAGTAGTGAAAACGATATAAGACGACCAATTTTCGTTCAGGTTTCCGTCCGAGTATGAGCTCCTTCACCTACTATGGCACCACATTTACGACCCTCCGTACCGAGTGACCCTCGGAAGATTCTCAGATAGACGGTGGGTCCGAGTCTAGATAATAAGTCTTAAATTTCTTTTGACACCCTCAGTCTTTTAATCGTCGTAAATTTCTCTGTGAGTACAGAGCATCGATCTCCCGTTTGTCTAAACTTCTAGTGAGAGTGTAGTATTAACATTTTCACCGTCTTGTAATTTCTTTCGATTTAAGAGTCGCATCCGTTCAGAGAATCCGGTTTCAGTTCCGGGACTTTCTTTTCCTCATCCTAGGACTCCGGACTCTAATCCGTATAGACACATCAACTCTCGGAATTTAGACATGTAACAGAGTTTATGAAAACCGAACGTCTTCACCGATCATTCGGGGTAGAAAGAATTCTTCTTTTGGAGTAAGAACTTTTGACATTTCTTCGGAGTTTACTCCGTCCAAGTAAAGTTCTGTCAAGAGCCCAGACATGAAAGACAATACCTGTAGTCTGACTATTAAACCCGACGTAAACCGTATAGGATTGATCCTCTCATTACCGGAAAGGTCTCTTCTCTACTCAAATATATGCCTCACGGTCCACAACCGACTATGCGTGTGGTTTCTCCTACGGACTCTCACTTGGATCTCATAGGACGTAGTTCCACCGTCGTATAATTCGATATACCTGACGAACGGTTGTTCCCTAACGAGACAACACTATCTTAAAATGTGCACTCGTTCCGGGACCCATTTGCCAGATTATATTCCGACCCTATCTAGACTAACGAGTCTTTTTCACTACCTGGTGTACTTTAATTCATCGTTAAGGTTGTGAGATCGTTATCTGACACCTCCTTCCTTTTTTGTCTATCTTTTACCCTTGTGTTTTTACCCAACTAATTCATTGTGACTTCCTGGGCAAGAACAGATACACGGAGCCACCCCAACTTTCTTGCAAGACAAATAATTGTCTTACTTCTTACACAACAATTCCTCCTAAGGTTGTCACGTCTTCGTCTCGAGAAGAATCCGGTCCCTATCATCCTCTGGGACAATCCTGACACCAGGTGAGATTGTTACCTCTACCAACATAAGGTCTAATCGTCTCGGATGTCCCGTCGTAAATTAACAGTCTTCGTTTCGCCCACGTTAGTGGTATTTCCCTTCAGTCCAACCTTACCGAGAGAACGTCCACCCTACCTCCGACAAGAATTCATAGATACCGTTACAGATGGAACATATTCCCGTTCTGTCTACCCGTCGGTTGTTTACATAACGAATTATGTATTAGTTTTATATTCGTTTGTACCTCCAACCTATTGACTGACCTTTTAGAATTTAGAGGACGAGAGAAAAGTCTAGACTCGGTCAAGACTCGGTCTTGAGTAACTGACTTCCTCTACGGAACCGGGGTTCTCTTTCCTTTACGTTGTAATTTCGTTAACACTAAGAAATCCGGAAGGGGTTTTCCTGCTCTCGATAAATGAGTCTTTTGACATGTGATCCCTTTTCCCTTATGAGCCCAGTAAGACCCTGAAACTCTACGTTTCATACTAAACCACGATTATCGTGGTAGTACTCGAAAGATGATCTCACCGATAAATATGAAAAGTCCTTCATTTACTTCCTCAGGACTGGGACCAAATAAAGTACCACCCAGGTGTACGAATGGGTCGCCAGTAAATATATGAATCAAGAACTTACACGTTAACCTATATAATATTCAACCATCTTAAGATAGTAACTAACCGATAGTATTTTATACTCGTTTTCAGTTCATCTGGAGGAACTTTAATAGAGGAGACGGTTCAATCACGTAGTTTTAGTTACTAGTATAGGACTCCTCTCAACATGTCTCATCATGGTAAGAGTCTCTAAATTTTCTATATCCCTAATACTAGAGGTAGTACGCACACACTCACGAGTCAGTGCAGGTTGAGAAACGTCAGGGTGTCTGACATCGGGCAGTCCGAGGAGACAAGTACCCTAAAAAGTCCGTTCTTATGACCTTATCCAACGGTAAAGGAAGAGGTCCCTAGAAGGACTGGGTCTCTAATTTGGACGTAGAGGACACAGAGGACGTAACATCCACCTAAGAAATGGACGACTCGGTAGTCCCTTCGGACTAGAGGTAGTATAGGAGTACATCAAGTGGTCAGATCTACTATGTATTTGATTATCCACCAATCCTACCAACTGTTACCTGATGAGAATCAAATTGGTTCCACATCAAAGTTATCGACACCGATACGACACACATTATCTACGTGATCCCGTTTAATGGACTTATGTTTTAAAACCAATAATAAGACCGTTTATATAATAAAAGTTATGGGTAACTGTTCCTCCTAACTTTCGTTAAATGTAAGTATACCTACTTGCTGTCGTCGTTATAAGAAATGAATCGCAATACAATTAAGAGGTGGAGTCCGTTTTATATCAGACTTCCCTGTCTCAGATAGACCTATAAGACGTCTCATAACATGAACACGTGAGATACCTAATGTAGTACAACTGACCTGGTTCCGTGAGTGAAATACCGTTTCTTTTATACAGTCACCCGTATAATGGTATCGAAAGTGACCGAGATGATGTGAGACTGTGTTGATTCCGTGGTCGAAGCTCTACTGCTAGACACTCCTACCCATGGTAAACAAGTCCCTTAACATAAGTAACATTGGTACCTATATAA
Source organism: Capra ibex (assembly GCA_006410555.1). Lineage (NCBI taxonomy): Eukaryota > Metazoa > Chordata > Mammalia > Artiodactyla > Bovidae > Capra > Capra ibex. The sequence continues at coordinate 1,130,945 of SJYO01023251.1, read as the reverse complement.
CACGAGACAGGACTAATCCATCTTATGTACTCACATCCGTAGTTAACCACTTGTATTCTGTCTGTGAAAAATGACAGTGAAACTCACTAGGTAGGAACATTGAAATCCAAAACACTCAAATCTCTAGAACCCAGGTTACTTCCCTTTGAAGGTGGTCCCCTTTGAAGTTCTCAGAGTCATTTGAATTTCGATAACAGTGTAATGGAACCCTGAGGAACATAGTCATCTGAACGACAACAAATCAATGATTCAGTACAGGTTGAGAACACTGGCGTACCTGACATGGAAACGTCCGAGGAGACAGGTACCCTAAAGGGTCAGCTCTTGTGACCTCACCCAACGGTAAAGGAAGAGGTCCCTGTACCCCTATAAGGGTCGAGTCCCTGACTCGGACACAGAGGACGTAACCGTCCACTTAAGAAATGGTGACTCGGTGAGCCCTTCGGGCTATTATCTGATCAACCGTGTTTTTACAATGATACAACCATCCTTTTGACTACAATAATAGTTGCTTCGCCCTCGTTATTACGGTGTACAGTCTCTGTCCCTCGTTATACAAACGGTAAGTCTACTAGAAACCCCATATAAAACCTTAATAGTACGGAACAAATAGACATTACCCGTCCATGTCGTTGGTATGGGACTAATCCCGTCCATTGGTCCATAAACTGTGGAATCTCTTCGATTAAACTAAATGGGGGAGCAAAGGGGGGTCGTTAGATGAATCTGGACGTCTTCATAATCCGGTATTCCTCCTCGTAGATCTTCCCACTACTTCCTCCCTCTACCACTGATACAATACCGGAACCCTGTTTGACGTCGTCCTCGTCGACATCGAACAAGACGATAGGTAAGAGAATGTGTAATCAAACCTTTTGTGACATGACATGATTCAGGATACGGTAGGTCTTACGACTTCGTCGACGCGGACCCTTCTCTCTTGGATTCTTTCTTCGTTCACCCAGACTCGTCGTATCCCCCACCTGACGACACGACGACCGTAAAGAGGATGGGTGGCCGACGACACTCAGCAACCGACCAGTCTCGAGTACCGACGTGGGAAGGGTTTCTAAACGGGAGGTAACTTATCACGGTTGAGTCGTCTTTTAATGAGAGGGACCCTTATTCTCCACAATTAGGTTACCATTTTAAAGGTAAGTCATCAAGAAGTTCCGTGGTCTGATTTGATTTCGATCAAAGGTAGGTTTCGATACAGGAAGAACCGATAGAAGAAGACGGATCAAACGAAAAAAACGGGAGAAAAAGGATTCTCGTAAGGGAATTATTTAGTAAAAGTCTTCTTAAAGTTAGGACCCGAGATGAAGATCCTTAAGATTAAATTGTACGGTAGAAGATGACAATTGATATGACCTCTTTAGAAAATAGGTGGACATAGTGAGACTGGGTCTGCATTATCATACGTGTACTTTTCAACTTACCTGATTCCAAACGTTAAAAATTTTTTGAGGATTTTAGAGAGGAGTTAAATAATGATACCGTTTCCGAAAATACGTAAAAGTCAAGAGTTGAAGTGATATTGACTGCTGGTACTAGGATAAGAACAATGAGAGGTTTGGAAGGAGAGATGACTACAGTTGATAGAAAAATTTTTATTAAATAACTAACTAAAAACCGACTCGACCCAGAAGTAACGACTCACCCGAAAAGAGATCAACGCCGTCGTCCCCGATAAGAGATCGCCGTCACGTGTCCGAGGTCCCGTGCACCCGAAGGCATCAACGACGTCCACCTAAGTCACCGAGCGTCCGAGATCTCGTGTCCGAGTCATCAACGCCGTGCACCCGAAGCAACGAGTCGTCGTGCACCCTAGAAGGGCCTAGTCCCTAGTTTAAGTACAGATGACGTAACCGTCCGTCTAAGAAAATTGTGTTTCGGTGGTCCCTTCAGGAAGTTGAGGAAAAATTTCGTAATACTAGTACAATGATGGAACGAATTTGAAAAACCACGGAAAGGTGGTAACGGACCTATTTCAGAACTGATAGATGGTATTGTATGTTCCGAAACAAATAACCGGTCGTTAAACCTTTACTTAAGAGTATCTGAGAAGAGGAATATATGTCGGACGCGTGGCACACGATGCCAGTCTGAGTTGATGAATAAGGTACTCATTCTGAACGAGACCAAACTTAGGTACGATAAAGAAGACGAAACCTAACGAAGAAAAGGAGAAGACGACCAAACATAGACGAATATGAATATGAAATGTCGAATAAATAGTTGAAGAGACACTTTGACAATAACTGGTTGGATCGTGAAGAAGGTCCTTCTTAATTATTGAAGGAAGAAAAATGAGAAGATACGGACACAATACTATGAACAGTATAAAAACAAAACACTAACAAATAATTGTACAGATAGAGGGAGTGTGTTTAAACTTAAAAAGTTCCCAGTACACTAAACAAAAACATAGACATTATCAATAGTATACCGAATCGTAACATAAGAATTTTATAAATATATATATAAAAATATTCTATTTTTATACATGTGTAAACATTTCTCTTACGATACGATCCGGTACACTATTAATAATAGTGTACACATATACATATTGATTTACTTCTCTAACCGAACGAAAATCTATCGGAGAGTCGGACTGTTCAACGGGACAAGATCGAGGACGGAAATTAGGAAACCTCTAAACCTTTGACTTCCTTCAGAAGCCTGTTGACAAACAAGTGGATTTAGTGTACCGACAGGTGTGTGGAAGTCAGGTAGTAACGTACTTAGATATATTGAAGTGAAGGGTACGGAATGTGTTCACTATACATTGTTTACCCCGTTTCTTTATTTACCGGTTCACCGTTTTTGTTCGGACTTTAAATCGATCCTTTGGATTTACGTTCGGAGGTAAAACAGAGAGGAACTTTCACTTACTGTCCCTCTTGTTTTCTTTTAACGAAATGTTCATCGGTCGAGGGTGGAGGAAAAATTGAACAGACGTAACATCAGTGAGACCTCCAGTCAAATTAACCGTCACAAAGGCTAAATGGATCTGTAAGTTCATTCGTCTTCATTACGATTCAAAAGTCGAAAAGATTATTATAATAAAGAGATATAAAAACCCTCCAATCCTACAGCTACATCGGAATTCTTCAAGTTTATTTAAACGAACCTTTTTTAGGGGTCGTATAATAATCTTTAACATAATCTAGAATCTTATTAAGACTTCCATTTTTGCTATTATTTTCTATGAAGTAATATCCTTTGAGTTACCAATTACACCGTATTTCGGACCAATACTCTTAGACTGGACTATTAAAGTGAGAAAAGGAGGTCGATGTAAGAGTCGAAGTCGAGGAGATCGAGGGAGACTGAAGTTTCCTTTGAGACGTACTTCTTCCTCCCATGTGTTATCTTCTTAACTAGGCTAATAGGAGGACAAACCTTTACTCATTTCTAATATCTATACAGAAGAAGAAAGACACGAAACCTGATGTGTTGTGGTTAATGGAGTTCGTTTTGGGGGATGGGTCCGATTCCGTATCTAAACCTAATATGGTTTTAACGTATTTTGACCTTTGTTCTATAATTATTAGGTATTATCCCACTGTATTACATTATGTGCAATTAAAAGTAACCGAAATCGACCATGTTGTTTTTTTCATTTAATCAAATCTCTAAATTTAAAATATAAATAATATGGGACTGGAAAGAACGAGAAGGGAGTGGTGAAATATAATACTTACTCCATTAATTTTTCAGATGAAGAGAGGACAAGATGATATCGTGTATAAACGGGGAGATTTACACAAACACACGAACACTTACACATACACACACACGTAACTAATAAAATTGGTTACAAACTTTTACTTAAACCTTACGATTTCCAGTTTCCTTACTTAATCAGACTGAACCATTAATTTTCTGGTACGTACTTCATAATGGGTCCTTGGTGGTAATTTAAAAAGTAAGAGTTGGACTTTACTTTTCCGTTCGTATTATTAGAGTGTAGTGGAGACTTTTAATACAGTCCTTTACAAAAGAGTTTCAGTCTAAGACCAGTTCTGAATATAGTTCAATTTGTTTTATTACGTCCTAGTACCTTAGACCTTCCCGGTTTTCAAACTTGTCCTCCTAACAATCGGGAAGACGGACTTTACGTATTATTATGAAGGACAAACATACCGTCCACGAATGGTAATGGACTTTCGTATTCGTACATATTGAATATACAATCCCTGATTTTCGAATCCAGAGTGAGTAGGACAAATCTTGATAAACGACATCTCCAAGTAGTTACGTTAAACTTGATGGTTTACTTTCGTTGTTGTCGTTGTTATTGTTGTGTTAGGGGTCACCTGGTTAGATGAATTTCAACACAAAATGGTTCGAAGGTCTCATAATCCCTAATAGATTTGATGTTTTCTTCATACAATTGATAACTACTTAACATAGTTTATAACCGAAAGAGAAAGAAATGAAACCGGTGTGGTACACCGAACACCCTAGAATCAAGGGACTGGTCTCTAACTTGGTTCCTGGGTACCGTCACTTTTACGACTCAGGATTGGTGACCTGACGGACCCTTAAGGGATCCAACGATAAATGTACACAAATTATCTCTGAGGTGAAGGAAAAACTCTCAGACATAATCAGTTGGTTTCGACTACCGTTAACATTATCGACCTCCAAACTGAAGTTTTACGAAATCAAACTCGACAAAAACAAGTATTTATATCTTATGACATCTAGATATTATACTTCCATCACAACAGTAATGATTTTTATCAAATCTTTATATAGTTTACATTTCCTCAAAAAATACTTAACTAACTACATCATTCGAGGGTCGATGTCGCTAAACAGTAAAAAGTGGGTCGAAAGTCCGAACTGAATGGTTACGGGGTTCTTTGGTGTTTTCTTTGAACTTGTGTTTGGAAAGTTGGTCCATTGAGGTATCAAATATTCACCGTTACTTACTGTAAAGGAGTCCTTTTAGAACCTTTACTGGTTACAACGTGTAAAATAATTAGATACAAATTGGACTTTGGATGTCTGATCGAGGGGAGAGAAGGACAGAAGTTTTAAAGATAATGGTTGACATGATACAACTTCAAATGTACTGTCCGGTAAAGTTGTGAAAACAAATCAATCTACCTTCACGTAGTGAAAATTTCTTTTCGGGATAACGGTTTTTTATATTTGTCGAGATTGAAACTAATTATATTTATAAATTTTTGGTCTTGTAAGACAATGTAGAATATTTTTGTTAAGACTACATCGACTACCCTTTCTTTTTCACGAAAGTATGTAATCTGTTTAAGTTGTTTTACGTCGACGTCTTGTTTTAAAATTCATTTATACTTAACAAACAGAAAAGTGTCCCGATGTCATAAATGAATTTACCTCAATAAAATCTTGTGAAATACGAAGTAATCTTTTTGTTTCAAAAAAACAAAGTAAAGACTTCATAAATTTAAAATTTCAGGAGATTAATTTTTTTTGGTAATTTTAATAAGGAGGACGGGTCAAATCCAAAACGATTATTCGGTGACGTGTTCTCTACACACTTTACTTATCTACTTCTTTTTACAACTGTCGTTTTCGCTCCAGACTTCCCACTTCAATCAAATAATCCGGGACAAACAGTGCTTACCGGGACGTCGTACATATTTTCGTTTGGGGAGATGGAATCTTCTAATTAAGACTTCCTCCGTGAGAACCCAGTTTCATATGTATTCGCACACGGATTAGAGTCTCTTTAGTCCGATAAAAGAGTGTCGTTAATTCGTCTCCAGACCCCAAAGTGGGTGTCACATAAATTTGTGTCCTATGTTAATTTGGGGTTTCATAATTATAGAAACGAGACGTTTTAACGGGTCCTTTATCTAAAACAAGAAAAAGTTTACTTTTCGTTCCGTTTAATTGTCTTATTGAACTAAGAATCGAATCAACGAACTTTATTTCTCACAACATAAAAGAAGATTAACGTTTACAGAATACATGTATTCCTGTTAAGAATGAAATGTTATTTTATTCTCAATGTGCCAAGGAATGAGGAAATTAGATTTATTGTTTAGATTCTTCAAACGTTATTTTACATAACAAAATTTGATGTTAATTTAAAGAATAGGTCCAATACAATTTTTAGTCGAGGAACATTTTTAGCTTCTTCAGTGATAAATGGTGTTTGATTTACGGTGTCGACCCTTCGAAACGCTGGATACATTTCTCTTTTCTTCAGTTGCGTTTAGAATTCGTTAGTTCACAAGTCTCTCTAACGAAAGACGTCTCTAAAAAGAACTTTTTTAAAAAAAAGTATATACGTAGAGTCCAGCTTTAGAATAGAAGATCTCTTTTAATGACGATCGAATTTTGTGACGAAGTTTTTACGATTTGTTGTTTTATCGAAGATAAACGACACATAGTCAAGGGATGCCCGTTGTAAAAAGTATCATTATTTGGTGATGGAAATAAGTCCAAAATTTTTTTGTGGGAAGACATAATTTTTTTGAAACAGGTATAATAATAACAACAATAAAGAGAAAAAAAGTGTATAGTCCAATTATAAGATAAAATAACAATTTGGCTCAAAAAAAAAAAAAAAAACCCAAAACCTCCCTTTTCGGTACCTCCCTTTAACGAGAACCTTATCTTTTCCTATCTTTATTTATTACAAAGTAAATATATCGACTTAGTTATCCATAAAGTAAGGACATTCTCAAAAATCTTTGTGTGAAAACCATATACTAGGTCACTCTTTAGAACATTGGGTACTGTATACCTACACAAGAATCTTTAATTATTGTGAATTTCTTACTTAGTCTACACCCTACCGTACGTACACGCATGATTACAAAGGGAGGGATTTCGAGGTGACAACGAAAATCCTCTTCGACTCATGAATTGGCACGATATTTACTAGACCCGTGCAAAACTACACACGACACGATACACACTTCCGTACGTTAGACTTAAAATTCCTATCAAAATGATCCTGGTTACTGAAATTATCATGAAGAACGACTGTAGTGACCGTTTAACCAGATGAGACATTGGAAATTTTCACGTCGTATAGGGTTTTACTCAATGAATAATTTGTTCACAAGAAAAAAACTCACGTTGACTGGAAATTTACTAATAAAGAGTCTTGACGTTGTTTCTGAGAGTGGATAGTGGAAATATGAAAACTACGATGTCACTCATCTAAGTATTGGAAAAGTGTTGTGAATTGTACGGTGTGTTGTGCCTTAATATTTGCGATTACTTGTGAAAGAAAATTCCCCTTCAGGATAAAGAAATAATTTAACAACAGCGTGTGTCCTCAGTACCTCTTCATATTGTTATTTAGTAACAAAACTAGTTAGTCGTTGGTAAAATCTTTTATGAATATTGAGGTTTCGTGGTCTCTCAATTCAATAACGATTCCTCAAAGAAGACTTCAAAAGAAGGGAGTTGAAGGTTCCCTATATGTGCATACATCTCTCAACCCTCATGCTCAATTTATCAACATAAACTATCTTTTTTTATAACAGAAATCCAAGTCCTTGAACATGTTATAAACATCAGTTAAATTTGATTTGGATGTCTATTGATCGTGTGATGGTGAAAAATGATTCATCTTCCTTTCGAAAACTTTACGGTTTTCATAACTACCTTGTATATGTATATGAGACATTACAATTTCTAAAATTCTAATACGAAAGGAGTCTTTATCTGTGGAAACATTTCTATATTATCAATATTAGCTCAGTACCAAAAGGAATTAATTCACTTCTACCATTAATGTTTAAATAAGAAGTCCTTAGTTTATTTTAGAGGTGTTTAAAAGTTCTCGAGTACAAAAGACCCTCGAGAGATACTCATAATCCTCTCGGTACAATGAAGTTCAGGGTCTACTCGAAAACAACTCGTCTATTGGATAAATGAGGAATTGTCTCGAGGACTTAAACTTCCAGAGTAATCGGATTTATAAAACGGAAAGTGTCTCCTTGTTATAAGGTTAAAACTTTTTAAAGAATTAGACTTTTTAAGTTCGGAACCTAGTCCCATCGTTCCAGTATAAAATGTGTGTAAAATGACATTGTCATTCTATGTCCACGGACGAGTACAAGTTATTACTTGAATAAAGAACGTTTAAACTGGAATAAATATTTTATGACAAAATCTTTCCACAACCTGAGAATTTTAAAATTTTATCGTTGAGAGGTGGATTATTTTCCCATAAAAAGTGAACACACAAGAGAGAAAGAAGAAAAGGGTGTAGAGAATGTTTCACTTGTTTAATCTTACTTAATGTCTCTTTAGACTCTTTTGAAAGGGTTTGTTACTTTTTATTGACAAAACTTTATTACAAGTGAATGTCAAAAGAAAAGCCGAGACTGAACCATTACAAAACGTTTCGTACTCCCCGTCGGTGTTTCGAAGTAGACTCTTTAGTTTGAATTACAGGAAACCTTAGTAACCCGAGATTTTCTTTTCTTATCGTCTCTATACTGACTAAACCGAAGGAAACTAAACGTTTTTCCGTTTACTCAATAAAATAACGGTACATTAGTGTTTCTTTTTATGTGTCTGAATTCTAATTTGACTGAGTGACAGTTCTGAATGTCCCAGAATAAGTAATTAATACTATCGACGACTGTTTGTTGTCTTCTTTTGGTTGTTACGACCTATTTTATTGGTAGTTCCCAAAGATACAGACCTTTGATAAATTTAAGAACTTTAACTTATAAATACTACTCACTACGAGGAGAGTACATATGGTATAAGAACGGACAAGAGTCGAGACTGACGTAAGTCTTTGGGATCTACGGGGATAGGAAAGAAGCGTGGGTGAAAAGAGAACCGAAGCAGTGTCGGAAGAGACGATTGTAGTACACATGATCTCTTCACTTGTGGGTCACAGTGACCGTCTAAGAGTGCACGGGGGAGTAGAACACTATGAGTAAAGGCAGGATTTTTTTTATCAAGTCGAAGTTATAGGAAGGACGGGAAAGTGTCCGTCGGGGCCACTTTCTCAACACTTCAAACGAAACGTGAATAGTTATTTTACATTTGGTCGTACCCGACTGGAGGAACCCCAATCACTTGGGTGCAACAGAAACTCGTGTCTGTTGTGAAACCGGTGTCTACACTGACCAATTGACATGTTCGTTCCTCCTATTTAGGTGTATTGTTATGAAGTAAGTGGTTCCTTTAGACGTCACCTAATGTCGAAGAGATACCAATTCAGACCAGAATTAAATGACGAAAATAAGTCAAAAGTTGGTGTTTGCTCGGGGAATACTCCGTAAGTGACACGTCTTAACTGTTGAGAAAAATAGATGAACTTTTTATAAAAACCTATTATTAAATACCAATGTTTTATAAAATTCGTCAAACTTGTCAATATAATATAAGAAAGTCACAAATTACTACGTCATAGGGGATATTTTCACCTTACGGTCCATTAAACCATTAAAATGTATATCATAAATGTTGTTGTCTCGTGAAACCGGTATATCTTTGTGTTTAATGTGTGTGTTTCTTTGAGATGTATAAAGTATCTTTAAAAATTTTATGTAAAAACTTTTGAAAATTTAACATAGAGTCCTCTTTTAGTCGTAGATCTTGTCGTAGATTTCCGGTATTTATATACACTTTTTCACTAAAACCGTTCGTGACATAAAGTAAATACCTAATAATATAAATTTTATCGAATAAAACTTGTAGGAAGTCTTCCTTTTTATATTTTGTCGTCCCTCCCAAGTATGTGACAAATATAATGTACTTTGGTTTTACACACCCATCCAAACATGAGAAAATGGTAGTTCGAATAAAAAAATTAGATACAGGACTTAATTACGACAGAAATTTTTTTAAGTAGACTTCCACGAGTAATAATAACCCGTATGTCACAAAAGCTTTTGACTAACGATCATTGGCCTTGATGACACTTTTAGAGTTCACCCGACTTTGATAGTATATGGAAATTATTCACCGTTCACGGACATAGTCTCAAACAGTAAATTTACGAATAGAAGATCATAACGGTCAGTCACTGTAAATATAGACCTTTACCCTGAATACATTTACCTTACGTAAAATATTTACTTCTGTTATCTTCGTCACACCAACTACAAGAATCTCTACTCAATGAAAACGTAACGAAATCTAATTAAATTTGGTACCCATGTGTTTCGAAATATTGAAAGGAGAACCGTCTTAAACTCGTAAATCTGATAAACTATGATTCCATAAAAAGGGTAACGTCCTACTTGAGGTACTTATATTTGTTTCCTTTTGTAAACTGGCTCCATGAACGGCACAAAACGAGTAATCATCGATGTGACAGAACTCGTCCCTTACTCACGAATCCCTTTTCGTCAGAACCGTTATTGTTTTTTCCTGTAACGAAAATGTTCCTTATTGTTAAATACCAAAGGATTTTGTAGAGAGGAGTTCACGGTCTACATTTAGTATAAAATTTTTTTGGGTTTAATACACACACGAAGTCTTCCCTTTTGATGTATTTACACGTTATCTTTTTATTACTTGACACAGTGAAACCAATCAATTCGTTAATAACGAAGAAACATCTGAGTTTACGATAAACCAAAAAAGTAGTATTTTTGTCCACCCCGAACAAAAAAAACAAATAACAACAACGACCAAACATTAAAACGAATCTTATTAAGAAGTACAATAACAAGAACAATAAAATTTAAACAATACAGGACGGAGACCAGACTATGAATCCAAAGTAATGAAAGGATCTACAAGATTACTTCCACATTTGCCTTTCCAATCTTTCTAGTATTTAATCTATTGTCTTCGTAGTCTAAGTTCACGGTGAATTGTATTAGGAGTTTAGTAAGTATAATCTTATCAAAGTAATTTTATAATATCGATGGAAGACAACAAATACCGTTTGTATAATTGTATATCTCTTCACGTTGAAACAGTATCTTATATCTTCAAACCTTAATACTGTCGTCGTTACTTGATTGGAGCAATCATACCCGTTTTATGAAAGATTAGTGGTCGACACTCAGTTGATCGTATTCTAAAGTCCCTGCTAAACCACGTAAGAGACGTCAGGCGAACCGTGTGTCTGGGGATTATAAGGATGCAGTAAATGTAATATAGGACTCACGGGCCTACGACCAGAGTAAAGAGGAAGGAGAAGGACGGTTCGTAATATACACTTCTCACCCTCCCAGTAAATTGTTACTTAAAGGGGTAACATATTGGTAATGTCGATAGGTCCGATTTATTGAACAACAAAAAATTCAGTGACACGTTAAAGTTCCAAAATTACCAGGAATTTTATATTATGGGATACAGTAAATAAAGGACTTCACTTTCGATCACGGTTGGAAACCTTAAGTACATTTTGTTCACCAAGTTATACAAAACTTCTCTCTTACTTTTGCTATTCGTTAATTAGATGTGATTTACGAAAGGATTACCGAACGCGGAAAAGAATGACTAAAAACATTATACCTAAATAAGTTTTCTTTTTAGTTTCTTTTGTATGTAGGTTTAGAAAGATATCACGGAAACGATCTCACTTTGTGTGTGTGTGTGTGTGTGTGTGTGTGTGTGTGTGTGTGTGTGTGCCACTCCGTCCTTTGAGACTTATAGATTTATTAAAATTTTGTTAAATTTTTACTTCCACAAAGACCAACTTTTCATCGTTGAACTAAAAAAGGGGGACACGGAACTCCGATAAGAACTTCCCTTTCTAAACTCTGCCCTTTGACCCATTTAATCGTATCTCTTGTCCGATTAAAGGATTGTCCTATTAGAACGTTTACTGTGGACCAAACCCTTCACTTCAACAGAATCAGACTGGTGATTAAACGTCTCCGTGCCCAAAATCTTAATCGTGTCCACTCCCTGTAGTAACTCCTAGATCTGGGGTGATATTTCGTCTCGATTCAGACCGACTACACAGACGGCCGGTCCTATAGAAGTTCCTTGGACCGCTCTTGTTTCTTTTGGACGGTTTTTTTTAGTATAACAAGCTCTTTTGACATACCCGACTCCTCTGGGAACAACCTCCTGGTGCACCTTGTAGGTCTAACTTCTGGTCCCTCAAGTTCTCATCTTCCCTGACTTAAAGTTACCAATCACCCCGGTTCTCTTGAATCTCGGACCGTGTCTAAGTACACCTCACAATTATCGACTCCTCATGTCTACTTTTATACTAAAAAGGTTGAGTTGTCTCTAATATAGAAGAAAACCGTCATCACGTCCTGTCTTTACCGTCTAGGTTTCAATTTAGTCATCTTCCGACCTGAATTTTCTCATCTTAATTGTCCGTGTTACGTTTTCTGTCTCTGGAACGAGAACTCATTTACGGTTTACTGAGAGTTCTCGAAAACGTACGATCCTATGAAACTCTCTGTAAGGAACATCCCTTTACTATTGGTACAGACTTTCCTTTTCGTACCCTAGGCTTTTCGACTACACATATATCTTCTGACCCTGACTCTGACTCTAGTACGGAAGGATAAAGAATCACTCTTTCATGACTACTACTTTATTAAAATATTATAGTGTGTAATGTTTTATTCCTGTTAACGTACTTGAACACATATATATATATATGTGTGCTTTTCACGTTCACAATCAACCAGTCAGTACAGGCTGAGAAACACTAGGGTACCTGACATCGGGTGGTCCGAGGAGACAGATACCTTAAGAGGTCCTTTCCTACAAACCTCACCCATCGGTAAGGGAAGAGGTCCCCTAGAAGGACTGGATACCTGACTTGGGTACAAAAAACGTAAAGTCCGCCTATGAACTGGTAGACTCGGTGGTCTCTTCGGGATATACACATATAAATATATATGAATTTAATTAATAAACCATTTCCATATATCGTAGTTGGTTTAACGACTTAATTAATTCTTGTTCGTCAGATCAACGGTCTCAGGGTTCCACATCTTGTGGTTAAGTGGACAGTGCATTTTTGTGTATGAATCACCCATACGGTTTGATTCGTAAAGTAGTATAAAAACCGTGGGTCGTTTTTGACCGGAGTTGACTTAGACGACATGTGAGACATTGAACCTACTAGTGATGTACGGACAGTTGACTTACCCCAATGAGAGACTAACCGTATAACGGTTTATTGGGTTAAAATCTTATCGTGTTTAAAATTAATATACAAAGTAAATTGACTGTGAACAGGAACCTCCGACAGTAATTTACAATGTTCAATACTACACCTTTGATAATAATGGATAATAAATATCTGTCCGTTTTTATTCTCTCTCTCTTTCTTTCCGACTCTCAAAATCTCCTTACTATCTAAACATTCTGATCTCTAATGAGATCCGAATGGTCCACCGAGTCACCATTTCTTGAGTGGACGGCTACGTCCCCTATGTCCTCTAAACCCAAACTAGGGACCCAGTCCTTCTAGGGGATCTCATCCTTTACCGTTGGGTTAGGTCATAAGAACGAATCTTTTAAGGTACCTGTCTCCTCGGACCGTCCGATGTCAGGTACCCCAGTGTTTCTCAGTGTGCGCTGACTTACTCACCTGTGTGTGTACGTTTTGTCTCGTGATATAACGAAGGGATCTTTTACATATCTTTCACTTTTGGGTCGGGTGACTTCACAATCGATACCAAAATGATTTATAGGTGGAGCAGGTAGTAAAGTACAACACCCATATGATATGGTGAGAAAAGGACTCCTTTCACCCTTTTTTTATGGAGACTTCATTTTACAAACTGGAACTCTTCCGTAGTCAAAATTTTTATTTAAGAAAATTAATTTTTTAAAGTATGATAAAAGAAGATGTAAACCAGACGAGTTCTCTTTTTCATATTACTCCCTCCCACAAGCCCATATCTACTTTGAGCTATCTATTACCCAGTTACTAGTAACTTAAACCTATCGTCCATGTAATCCAAAAAATGTGATAGCAAATAAAATCACATTTAAGTCTTAAAAGACATTATTCTTCAATTTTCTTTAAGTTAAATCTCTTCGTAAATCTATGAACAGGTTTAAATAACCCCGTTCAATCGAGTAAAATATGACGTTTTAAACCGACATTTGTCCTCTTACCTTTCGAATGTAATTAATATAATATAATGATATGAATACAATTACTAGGGTGACATTGATATGGTTCAAGAGGATTTTAACCTTTTGTTTTTTTAGACATACATAAAAAGATCGAAGACGTAAGTGTCCGTCAGAAAAAAATAGTGTCGGTACCCAAAGATATGACTCACGGTTTATACGAAGGGCAAATTTAGTTTAAATCTAAATTGATTTTATTAATCGGGAGGTAAGATTAAGATTACCTTTACATTCTGAGAAGTGATAAGTCTCTATCATCGTGATAATTTATGACGACGATTGTCACTAAATATACTTTATTAATCGTCTGATAAAGACAACATCTATGTACGTCTTAAACAGGATTTGGTTTCCGCTTTGTTATTATTTTTAATGACGGAAAATTGGAAAGGAACTTAAATTTATTTTTTACACATGACCTTGACGTGTAATTATTTCGGCCAATTCGAACCTTCTTATAAAATGCAAGTAGACATCAAGTAGTCTGTCCAAGTACTGGAGTCATCTTAACGAGATCGAGGACGTCAAGAATTCGGCCGTACCCCCTACTGTGTTTTATAATAAAATACTAATCTTCTAAAATGATTTTAACTGTTTTTGTTTCTTTGTGTAGGGTTATAACTCATGTACGAGACTTTAATCGTGTATATTTTGATTTCTATAACTTACTTAACTGAAAATAAGGAGATCCATGGAATCTTTCTTCATTGATTTCTCTTGATTTATATTGTGTCACCGAAATAGGAATTACATCCCTTGCATTCCCAGTCGGAGATGAAAAACGGACCTACATGTGTGTGTCTCCCTGATGCAGAACAAAGTGTTAAAAGACAATATACCATTACTTTTTTAATACATTATAAAAAGTAAATTTTATAAAAAAAGAGTCTTTTATGACAAAACCTTATAGGATCACAAGTAAAAAATAGGTCGGATAGGGGTTTAAAGGACAACTTACTGTGACATACTCTCAGTAATGGTAAGTCCCACAACAACGATCGTTCAGGGTGATTCACCATTCAAGACAACGTAGAGGTAGTGAGTCGGACTCTTTTAAGGTAGGTGTCTCGACTAAGTACAATGAAGAAACCTAGACGATGACCGTCGTGTTATTCCCTACTTACTTTATTCGTGAGTCGTCGACTTACGGGAATTTCTGGTGAACCCTTGAAATAAACCACGGTTTACTTCACTGGACGGTCACAGTCGACACCCTTCGTATAACATGACCCGAGACGTCAGACAGGAACAACGGATAAGTAAAGATTCCTTTAAAAGTCCATAACTTAAAATTAGGTACTACGGGTTAATATTAAACCCTGGGAAAATGTAATCTCTGACCCGAAGTGTGGTAAACCGTTAATTCAGTCTCGGTGGATTATGCACTAAAATTAAAGGCCTTTTCGTCCACGAAGGAAACCATTCAGTGGTCAGAGACTAAAAGGAAGGAAGAAAAGGAATTTGGTAAAAGTAAAAGTATGGAGGAATGGGACGAAGACATTCATAAGTGACGTACAATCTACTAAAAGGATAAATTCGGACATCCCGAAGGGTATCTGAAGAAAGTTTTCACGAATATTGAATTTTATTTTGGTAAGACATCTATAGACAAACTAGAGGTGAAACATTATTGAATGATGTAACGAAAACTTTCGTTAGACTTATTTTTGAACAAATGTTGTAATAGATTGTGAACGTCAATACTTCACACTGAGGGTTCTTTATTAATAACAGACGTAATTGAAACAGAAGATAAAAGTGGTTAAGTTATTTTCTGAAGAACTGTTAATTTTTTGATTGGATATCGACTAAGAATAACTACAAACCATCTTTGGTTTGGTTATGATATTTTGTTAATATTAAGTTAATTTTTATTTATTTAATTAAATTTTTTGATCACAAACTTAAAGAAATTCCGAGATACAGACGATGTTTGGATGAAACAACAAATTTTATGCATAAACTCTCTCGTGGAATATTAAACTTTATGAGTTCATTATGCCACGGACTAAACCTCTGTTTATCATATGTTTAGTTCCCCGAAAGGTCTACCGGGTCACCACTTCTTAGGTGGACAATTACGTCTTCTTCGTCCTCTACGTCCAAGTTATATGTCTAGACCTTCTAGGAGACCTCCTCCTTTACCGTTGGGGTAAGTTCATAAGAACGGACTTTTTAGGGTGTTTGTCTCCTCGGAACACCCGATGTCAGGTGTCCCAGCGTTTCTCAGTCTGTGCTGACTTGCTGACTCGTGCGTACGTGATATATTTAGCTTGAGATGGATTTTCTCCAGGGAAAGGTATGTGTACGCGATTCGACCACACCAGAAAGGAAGGTTTTGATGAAACACGTTCTAACTGGGTAATCGTCATCTCAGTTACTTCTCCTCTAACCCTTTTCTTTGCAGTCACACGACTACTACTGACAAAACAATCAGGATAGTATTACTTACTCGACGGATGAAGTGAAAACGGTAATGGTCTGTACTTAATATTTTACGACAACTTTATAAGAACGATACTACCAGTGATCATCCCAATTTAAAAACTAGTATCTATCTGGATTCAGTAACCTTACCCTTCATCCATTTTCCCTCTCCTTCGGATTTTTATTTATTTATTTGTCTCATCCTTTCCCATTTTTCCTCAAAACTTCTTTATCTTTCTCCTTCCATAACCTCCTTACCTTTCTTTTTTCCCACGAATGCAAGTCCTGTGATAACTCACAATGGTAGTTAACCGTATTAGGTCAGTCGGAGAACGACTCGAGACTTCCGACGCTGATGTCTACGGAGGCAATGGAACGACCCGAGGGACCTTATGATAACATGTTAGTAGACTCCTAATCATTTTGGACTATCAGAAATTACCCTGACACCCGTTTACAAATAAAATTTTTCTCGTTTCGTTGGTTTAAGACCTAAACTTTTTAACCTCTCGAGACATTTTTGTACCAACGAATATTTTCAATAAATTATAAAGTGTTCTTGCTCGAGAGGATCTTATATTAAGTACACTAAACTGATTTTGTATGTCTTAACATACATCATCACAAAGTGTTTGATATAAGACTTTTTGCAAGTATAGGACAAAGGAATTTTTTCTCGTATGGGAGTAGTTTATATAAAGTTCTGTGATTTGGTATAAACGAGAGACCCACTCAACGTTACAAATAAGGATATAATATCCGTGACTCTTCAGGACGTTACTTTTTTTTTTCGAGAAATAAAAACTTGGGTCGTAAAATGTTTTATAAACCGAAACTTTGAAAAGAGAAATTTTGTAGTAATTTATTAAACGTAAGAGACCTTGTGTCAATATTTCGTCATAATCACAAATACTAAAACAACAACAACGAAAACAAAACTTTTCATCTTTATCGACTTTACGTATTCATCCAGAATAGAAACCTTGATTTATCATTTCAAACGATACAGACTAATTACAAATTAAACAATTCAACCTATACTTTGTATAGAATACTGTACAAGTAAAAATGGTACAGACAAATAAAATAAAATAAGAAAACATAGGGGGTAGTCGGAGATTTTCCCGAAGGGTCCACCGAACCATCATTTCTTAGGCGGACGGTTACGTCCCCTACCTCCTCTGTGCCAAAACTAGGGAACCAGGCTTTGTAGGAGACCTCTTCCTTTATCGTTGGGTGAGGTCATAAAAACGGACAAGAACGGACCCCTTAGTAATCTGTCTTCTCAGACCGTCCGATGTCAGGTACCCCAACGTTCTCTCAGACTGTACTGAATCGTTAATTTGTTGTTATAGTCGGAGATTCATCTAATTCCCGTTCCAGGTACAAAACAAAAAGTTTGTGTTTTTGAACGTGTCACGAACTGTATAACATTTATAAGTTATTTATAAACTTACTTACTCGTTTGTAAAATCATCTATAGAAATTCTATGTCTATTTTGGTGTAATATTATATTCAAAGTTTTTTATTGAAGACCGGAGTTTCATTTTTATTATCTTCACTTCCACTCTTTCTGATTTAACTTGACCAGAAATTATTGAAACAGTCTCCGGTTATTTAAGGAGTGGTTAATAAGGCAACAGACTACGAAGTAACGAGGAGAAAAGACGAGATAAACTTCAGTTACAAGTCAGACAAGATATTAGAAGGTTAAACAAAAATTCAGAAATATAGAAGTTAATAGAAAGTTATCGATAAAGAATGTACGGGAAACGAAAAAGATCTTTCCGAAGAATTTTCGTTTTGATTGTCACGTGAAGTATATAGTGTTATAAAAGACTGTTTGAATGACTTCTCTGTTCTTTTCCGTCACTTCCGGATTGTCACTCTTTTCACACTATGTCTGATCCACTTTACAAATTAAGTAAGTTGTTTATAAATAACTCATGGATAAGATACGACCGGCGTCACGTATTTCAGATCTGTTAAGTTCCAGTCGACTTTTATACTTTATAAGTAGTCTATCTATAGTTGTCTTAATTCTTAATAGATTTAAAGTAGGGGTGATTTAGTCAAATATGAGATCTTACTGAACTATAAAAATCTTGTTACTAAACTACCCATTTAACAAACAGAATAGATAATACAAGACAAAAATGACTCCAAGTAGAAAAGATAGAACTGTCAAAACAGTTGAAAGGGTTTTAACATGTTATAAAATACCCGTCCTGTTTTGGTGAATTATTCTAAGACAGTGTATTTTAAATTTCATTAAAAGTAATGGAATGTGGTTTCATTATTGACAAGTTTTCAGATGTATTTCTTACTAAAAATGGTTCCTAACTGTTTGATAAGGGGTAACCGGTTCAGACTAGATGGTATACAAAAATATTTATTTCAAAATAACACTCTGTGTGTACGGATTATTGAATTTATACCAGGCACTGACGAAAGTACGAGGTTGTCGTTTCGACTTATCAACGTTGTCCCTGACATACTGGACGTTTCGACTTTTACATAAATGATAAACCGAGAAATGTCTTCATCGTACGTATTGGAAACCTTTAAATCTAATCTTGTATTACCATTAAACCCACTCTCTTTTTACTACCTAATGATTTTTTACAAGTCGTAGAGGAAAACCTATAATTCAACAAGGTTGAAACTTATACTACACTTATAATAAGACCTTTAAGAATTCGTTATTTTTGTTATTAGAGTAGTAATTTCTAGATTTAGTCGTCGTCATCTATAGAGAAAGTCACGACAAGAAAACAAGTTATGTCCATAGACATTCATATTAGTACTTTACGATCTTACGGGTTCAAAATATCACTATGTGAGATACGACCCTTATATCTCGAACGGAACCCTCCATCACATGAAATTGTCTACGGTATCTACTTGAGGTTCTACCAGACAAAGGACTATAGGTGAATGAACACATCAAGGTAGGATACATCTTATCCCGACTAAACACATTAGTTATCCTATAACGTCTTTAATACCTCATACTGAAGACTCAGATCCGATGTTTTCTGTAACACTAAAGCCAAATTAAAACCTTCTCGGTCGATGATATAGTTCTTTTGTGAGTTCGTCGAGAAGTCTCTCCAGGGTCACCGTTCCTAGACTCAGTAAACGGTTGTCGTCTTCTCCTGGACTCCGTAGACTAGTTGTGTATATACTCACTCGGTGGAATCTTTGTCTGGGAGTTCGGGGTCAATTCGGAATTCTACTGACGTCGAGAACGACTGTAGGACTGATGTTGGAGGATTCTCAGTCCCTAGGTCTTAGTGGGCCTATTTAGTGAAAACTTAAGGACTAGGAGTCTTGGATGCTCTATTACGACAAAATTCAGTGATTAAAATCCCAATAAATAATACGTTGTTATTTGTTAGTTAGAACACAGACTCTCACACCCTAGACTACAGTATATCAAACGTAAATTCGAACGTAGATGGTGAACGATCTACACACTGGAACCCCTCTAATGAATTGATCCAATAAATGAAAAGAGTAGACATTTTTACCCCTATATTAACGAGGTTAGAATATCTTGACAACACTCCTTAAGTTACTCTATTACTTACTTCTGAAAGACCGTACATCATTAACGATTCATTTCCAATTGTTGATAAACGAAAATTAATAATACTCTTGATTGAGGTTCATAAGTGGATTCTTACTCAAGTGACTCAAGTGAAAAAATCCTGTCAATCCACTTATGTATCATCTTATTTTTTCTTTTTTTTATGTTTTTCGAAATAGGGTGTAGGATCTCAAATAAATAAAATCTTATGGATTTCATTTGCATCATCTAGTCATATCTTTCGTTACTTCTCTTCTGTGGATAATAATTCTATGGACTTTTGTTTTATATCTATATGATAACGTATGATAATGTACGTTTGTCGTCTCTTACTTCTTGTCCGACGATGGAGTTTTGTATTCATTTTGATATATCAGATTGTGATCGATGTTTAAAATATTTTGTTTTACTGTGTACGTTAAAAACCAGATTAAACGACTTCG
This sequence comes from Capra ibex, assembly GCA_006410555.1. Lineage (NCBI taxonomy): Eukaryota > Metazoa > Chordata > Mammalia > Artiodactyla > Bovidae > Capra > Capra ibex. The sequence continues at coordinate 1,110,427 of SJYO01023251.1, read as the reverse complement.
GATTTGGTATTTATAGTAAAAAACCATTTTCATTTTCTATTTATCGTTTTATTATGATGAGAAACGTCTAACAAACTCAATAGATTGGGAAGAAATTAGGTTCCCTAATAACTTGTTTTGGTCACAAGTAAGTTTTTGTGAATGTTTTAGACAACACCTAATGGTTATAGTAGTCAATTTGGACAAAGTCTAAATAACGAAAGTAAGTCCAATTTATTATTTTCCCAGGTAAACAGGGTGGTGTACATATATGTGCTTAAATCGAAAGTAGTAAGAGATGTTCAAATTAGGTCACTAAATACAAAAAATTGCGTATAAGTCCCTTAGAGAACTTCTTTGAGTAGATCTGTCTGTCTTTTGGATCTACCCTAATTATCCTACACACGTCCTAAATTTCGACCAATTAAGTCAAGTCTCTTTCAATTTTTCTCTTTTTCTTGTATTGTAACATTGGGACGAACTCCAAGATTAGTAAAATTACTGAAATCGTTTTCTCTTGTCCTATTCCAGTCCTTTCAAGTCTCTGTTACTAGGGACAAAGATCTTTATACAATGTACCTTCTTTTCGGTAACGAAGTTGAAGAGAAGCAATTGTCACCCTTGGTGTTGAGACAAAAAGAATCTCTTTTTAGATGGAAGATAAATCCAGTAGTAAAATTACCAATTTAAATTCTAAAGTCTTAAGAACTAAAAGAAACACTTCAGAAACATAAAGTAGTTGTGGTGTCGGTCACTTCTTTGACTCGTCTGAGTGAAAAAAAAAATTACCAAATGTCGTTTCGTCATATAATGAAACTATAGGAGTCTATGGTTTAAGAGTCTATGATTTTTTTTTTTCTTTCATGATACTGAACAGAATGATAACTACCGAAACGTGTAAATTTATGTAAGTCAAATTCAGAGGGTTCTTGTTTAACCTTATACCTCTCTTTTTAGAAAAAGAGGGCCGTCTCACTTCGGGTAAGGTGAGATAATTCATAAAACAAAGTTACTGTAAGATTAGAAATGTGTGTAATTCTTGAAGGAAAGTATTATAACAAAACGAATCACTTCTCGTAAAATTGTTGATGCAAGAAAAGTAATTGAAGAAAGGTTTGTGTCTCCTGTTTACCTATTCGTATAAAATCACGAAGTGACCTGGACTATACATTAGGATTCATATAAGTTGGAAGTAAAACAATATTGAAGGTATTAAATCACCTTGTGGAACCGTACTTTATAAAACACAAGTAATTGAAAATCTCTTTTCCTCTTAACGATAGATTAGCAGTCGTAAAAACTGTCACATAGTTAACGAGATGTATAAGAAGACTAATATGTCCACTGTTTCTGGCATGTATTCCGGTACCGTTCACCTTCTATTTTAAGTCACGACACGTCGTCTTGACACACACACACACACAAATCAACTTGTCAGCACAGGCTGAGAAACACTGGGTATCCGACATCGGAGGGTTCGAGGTGACAGGTACCTTGAGAGGTCAATTCTTATGACCTCACCCGACGGCACCCCCTACTACCCTTTAGATAATATACATACGACAGATTTCGTGTCGATACGTACCGATGTACACCGACACCTTGTGAACTTTATATCAATCACGTTGATTTCATGACTTCAAAATTAAAATGAATAAAATTAAACACCGATTGTATAGTTGTCATGTCTTGATTTGTTGAATACAGGTCTAATTTTTTTTTTTGCCTTGTCGATTAAGATGTTGACTAATAGGAATATAAATCGAGGATTGTGAGAATAAGGTTGGAACTATTACAAATTTCACTAGTTAGAAACCCAACAAGAATTTGTAATATTTAAATTTAAACGATCTCTTACATACAGGAAACTTTATAAAACGTATATCTGTGTTACTCCAAATAAATTGATAAAAAACTTATTTCAACTCGACGAGTCTTCTTTAAATTAAATTTAAATCAACGAAATTTAAATACTAAATAATCATATTGACTTATAGAAGAAACGAAGTTTTAGTACTTGTCAAACTTTAAAGGAGTTTGTTCATACTTCTTAATAAAAATCTTATTTATTTTATGACAGTATACTATTTCAGTATACTCTTTCATAAACAGAGTCCGTTTTATATGAAAGTCTATGGATCCGACCTTCTTCGTGTTCGACCTTAGTTCTAACGGCCCTCTTTATAGTTATTGGAGTCTGTACGTCTATTGTGGTGAGAGTACCTTCTTTCACTTCTCCTTGATTTTTCGGAGAACTACTTTCACTTTCTCCTCTCACTTTTTCAACCGAATTTCGAGTTGTAAGTCTTTTGATTCCAGTACCGTATACCAGGGTAGTGAAGTGCCGTCTATCTATCCCTTTGTCACCTTTGTCACAATCTGAAATAAAATCCCCCGAGGTTTTAGTGACGTCTACCACTAACGTCGGTACTTTAATTTTCTGCGAATGAGGAACCTTCCTTTCGACACTGGTTGGATCTATCGTATAATTTTTCGTCTCTGTAACGAAACGACTGTTTCCAGGCAGATTAGTTCCGATACCAAAAAGGTCACCAGTACATACCTACAATCTCAACTTGACACTTCTTTCGACTCACGACTTCTTAACTACGAAAACTTGACACCACAACCTCTTCTGAGAACTCTCAGGGAACCTGACGTTCCTCTAGGTTGGTCAGGTAGGATTTCCTCTAGTCAGGACCCACAAGTAACCTTCCTGACTACGACTTCGACTTTGAGATTATGAAACCGGTGGACTACGCTTCTCGACTGAGTAACCTTTTCTGAGACTACGACCCTTCCTAACTCCCGTCCTTCTTTTCCCCTGTTGTCTCCTACTCTACGGACCTACCGTAGTGGTTGAGTTACCTATACTCAAACCCATTTGAACCCCTCAACCACAACCTGTCCCTTCGGACTGTACGACGCTAAGTATCCCAGCGATTCACAACCTGTACTGACTCGCTGACTTGACTTATAGTATAATAAACGAATTTACTACTGAACTCAAGATTATTTGGACACCTCACTTTCCTGTATTGTTTAAATATGTTAAAAGTTATCTGAGAACGTAAAAGTATTGACCGACCCCAAAGTTAATAAAACAATTATATATAACATAGAAACAATGAGGTCGCCACTTTGAGAATCCGGTAGTAAAGTAGGAAAAGATTAGAGAAGGTACTAATAATGTGCTAATACCCGTTCGGTAAGTCTAAACCCGAAAAGCAAACAAACTGAGGTCAATTTACCCATTATGGTAATAATAGACGACCTTTCAATAAAATTTTGATACACTAACTTGTTTTCATTAGTCCTAGTAGAATTCTGTTGACTGTTATAAACACTCCTATCCTTAACAAAGTTTCAGTACCTTTGTGGGACCTTAAGGAAAAGAAGATATTAAGAAACATACATTTTAAGAACAAAACAAACTTGAATATGTACGATGGTGCTGGTACCTTATACACATAAAGTCATGAGATTTAAGGAATGAAAAGTAAGAGTTTAAAACAAAAGGTGTCTAATCGAGACGACACATGAAATATTTCTCGACATTATAGGTTTGATAAGGTGGGGGTTTAGATAAGACGTGGCGAACAGTTAGTGCAGTGGAAGGTTCCATGAAGTAACGTGTGTTTAGTTCCAACTCAGTAGATGAAGATTAGTTATCTAGGAATATCTAATAAAAATCATGTGGATTTATTGAAGGGTCTTTTATAGAGCGGTTGAGTAAAGATTACCCTTTTATAATCTACTCTAAAGTTCGACCCGGTGATTTCTTCTTTCCGATTACAAAAGAAGACCAGGTAGCCCCCGGATTTGAGGTGCATGAAGAGTGTACTTTACCCTTTTACGGAAGAGAGTTCAGTTTATGTGGGTGGTGTCTTGTAAAGTTGACTCCTGAGACCTTACTTTTTACCGACTTCCTTCAAGTGTAGCGGTCTACCAAAGTTGTGATGGTTTCGAATTCAGAAAGTAACATCTACTCCGTTCGTTCAAGACTTTAGTGTGCACGGAGAAACTTTGTTTTGATTGACCTTTACTAAAAAAAGAAAGGAGAGAGAAAACATTTAGTTGTCGTTTACACCGATGATTACCATGAGACTTACGGTATTTTTGTGTAAGGAATAATAAGTATTAGGTTTCTATAAATAACGAGATTATTCTATGAATTTATCATTCGTTTCCTCGACAAGAATTGTTAGATAGGACAAGACACCGATTTCCCTCATAACTGTTTTAAGTATAAACATACAGCGTAAAACGTCAATTGTTTTATGAGAGGATATCCAGTAGAATAAATTAGAGGTATCGAAGGGACATTCTCAATGACGGAGAAACTTGGTGTCAGTTCTTTGACTCCAAGACTAGTTATTCCTTCAACAGACACAAGTTTATCGACCGTAGAAACTCTAGGTAGAAAATTTGTGTCAGTCTTGTAAGGTCTTCGACGGAAGAAAGGTAATGTGTTTTTTTCTAATGAATCCAGATGGTAAAATAAAAGACTAAAACTTTTACTTTTACATTAAGACTTTTCGTTACCTAAAAACAGATCCACTGAGGGTCCGTCTTAATATGACAAAGAGTCCAGTACGACGTCCGTACGAAGTGAGACGTATTACAATTTGAGACGGACTTAATCTTACGTCTGATGACTTCCTGTATATAAAGTCCCCAAACCGATCTTGGTCTCCATCCGATTCCAGTTGACTCGAAAATTAAGAGTTATAGGAGACTCTTCTGAAAGAATTGACACTACCAAGGGAGATTTTACTGAGAACCACTAAGGGAAGGAGGATCTAAGTGTATCCTAGGGGAGGGGACCTCATACCCTACTTGGATCACTGAACGAAGAATATTTATTTTATACCGTTTCCTCTCTCACACAGTGAAGACTCCAGTCGAATGGTTTTCTGAGAACGAAGACGGGACGGGTGAGAGAGACAACGAAAGGACGAACAGGTAGAACTATCTTCGGGTCAACGGTAACAGACCCGATAGAACACCTCTCCGGGTGTCCCGGTCTTTGTCTCTTTCAAAGATCCGTTGTCGGCTACTCCTTGACTCCGGAAAACAGGTTGTTGGATACTCCTTTAATTAGAACAGTTGTTGGTAGACTCACTCGAACCTTCACCCAGGAGAAGACCAGAGTGGAACTCCACTGACACCGAGACCACCAGTTGGAACTGACGACAGAACACTCCTAGACTAGGTCTCCTGGGTCCATTCGACACGGGTTTAAGGACTTGGTGAATTTGACATTCCGTTTTAAACACAACGGAATTTGACGACTCAAAGCCCCTCATTAAACAATGTGACTTAATATATTTATTATTAACTGTATCTTAAGGTAAATGGATGGTAATTACATGTTTTACGGGTTAGGACCTTTTCCTAAATTGTAGTCACTGTACTTTAGACATGTTACCTATTCAAGTAACGAAACCTCAATCTTTGAAGACCCAACACAGACCTAAACGGAAAATGTCCGAGACTATGTTACCTCTTCAATAAATTATAGAGATTTAGAGGAAAAGAAGTAGACACTTCACTAGATAGATGTACTGGATGGAGTATCCACCAAAAAAAGAAATTTCACTCCAGTATTTTTAGTTTGTTTTTACAAATCGAAGATCATCGGTGAGTCCCAAAGGGGTCACCGAGTCACCATTTCTTAAACGACCGTTACGTCCTCAACGTCCTCTTCGTCAAAGCTAGGAACCCAACCCTTCTAGGGGACCTCCTCCCGTACTGTTGGGTGAGGTCATAAGAACGGACCTCTTAGGGTCCCTGTCTCCTCGGGCCTTCCGATATCAGGTATCCCAACGTTTCTCAACCTGTACTGTACTGACTTCGTTAACTCGTCGTATGTATCTTCGTGAGTCTTTCACCATTGATAAAGATACTATTAATAAGAAATTAAACTTAAAATAAGATAATTGATATAGACGTATGAAGCCAAAACGTAAGGATTTTCAGAATAAGGATACCTTTCCCAATTATTAATTAGTGTAGAACACTTATAGTTACTTGACTATATTCGGTTAGGAACCTTATTCTCCTCAAATCCCTTGTGTGTCACACACCACTAACGAAGGGAATAAAAATATAACGAATGACTGTTCCGTACCAGTACAATCCATCGTCATTTTTGATATAATAAAGAGTATGGAATTTGAGATGAAAGAGACATATAAACCCACATTGACGGTATAAAAACGTATACGTTGATGAAGTAGTCCTTCTCCTTTAAACCATGAATATATACTACAAAGAGAGAACTCTAATTCGAAGAATATCCGTCCTACCTCTAAATGATCTACTTTATCACCCTTATCATCTGAATCTCAATTCTCTGAGATTTAAAATAAATCTTAAACTAAAAGTGAAACCCAACATATAAAGAGGAACTTTATTTTCACCTCAATTGACATTTCAAGACAATATCAGACATACGTAACATTGACTGGGTTCATACATATTTTGCTACGGTAGTCACGGTCCCCGAAGGGACCATCGAGTCAACTAATTCTTAGACAGAGGTCACGTCCTCTGGACCAAGCTAGGGACCCAGGTCTTCTAGGGGACCTCTTCCTTTACCGTTGGGTGAGGTCATAAAAACGGACCTTTTAGGATACCTGTCTCCTCACACCACCCTATGTCAGGTACTCCAGCGTTCTCAACTTGTGTTGAATCATGATTTGTTCCTGCTAGTCACGGTACATAAGGTGATTATTTTGTTTCTTTTGTTCAGTTAACACATAACAGTAAGAAAATCGTAGAGAAAAGAAATAGAGGAGAAAGAAGGAGAAAAATCCATCACAAATTTTTTTTTTCTTTCTCTATCCATTACTTGAGGTTCACTAAAATAAGATAAGGGATTGATTAGTTTTTGAAGGGAAATTTTTACCTTTAATATCACTGGACTTACGTTCCTCAAACAGTCCCTTCTCGTTATTTTTAGTAAGATTCTATAAAACGTTCTGTGTTTTTATGAGATTCACGTACTATTATTAACCACACATTACAGAATTTTATCTTCGGTTCAATGTTACTAAAAATAATCTCCGAAGAGTTTAGAATACCCACTGTACTCGGGTAAAGGAGACAGTGTAAAGACTTCTCTATTAATGTCCTTTGTGACATGTATCAAATTGTAAGTGTCCAGTATAACTCTTTACAAATATCTATAACTGTCGATTTGTGGTACATAGTGAAATGGGCCGTGTTACAGCGTAGGTGGATTGTTACTCAAGACGTTTAGTTTCCGTTTTTCAGTTAGAAACGAAAACAATACCTCCTTTGTTTTTATAGGTACGTTACTCACTTACTCACTTACTTACTTCCTTATTTTACGAAAGGTCTTAATGTCTAAACATATAATATATTTATAGTAATTACTTTTGTAATTATAAAGAGAATATGATAAATTCAAAGACCTGTAATTGTGGAACCTAAATCTTTAATTTGTTGTTGGGTTTTATCCCTTTCGTTAAGAGATTTCTGAAATGATCTCTCTTTCATTTATAATTTTAAATTATTATAAGTGTCTTATACCAGTTTACAAAAACTTCTTTGACTTTCTTAAGTACATCAAATGTTTTTATAATTTTAATTAAATGATTTTAGGATTTATTATCTTTATAGATGATCCTTTGTCGTCATTTATTTTGTTTAAAAATATATTTTATATAAAATGTCGACCGTTACGTATTAAATTATAAATCCCGATTCACCTTTATTTATTTTAAATAAATTTAAAATAACCGGTATTCTTTTAAAACTAACCTGTATTTTTAAAATTACATCTATATTTGTTTTCAACCGTAATTTTTTTCCAATTAAAAAACTATAGACAATCAATGTAATTTATACACGTAATTGGTACAGTCATGTAATTTGTATATCTCAGACCCACATTGATAAAGGATCAGAAATTTTCTTTTATATACACCTACCTCATCTGTATACATGTGTATGAACTTTCGAACGTGTATCTTTTTCAATGATGACAAATATTCATTTGATACAAAGAATGGATTCTCAGAGTTTTTTTTAAATTGATGACATATAAAATAGAAACGTGAAAGAAGAATTTACCGGAGAAAAACGTGTTAAACCAAAGGGGAAAGACGAACATAATGGAGACGGAAGATAAATAATAAATAACGTAGTATGAAATGTTGATTTTTATGTATAATTACTAACACTTACAACTAACGTAAGGAATCTTTTGGTATATACGTGAACAAATACATGGAATTTTTAATATAAAAATCTCTGTCTTTCTTCACCTTGTCACCAACGGTTCCCGACGTCTTCCACCCACCTCACCCCCACCGTACCTTCGAACAACAAACTACCCATGTCTTAAAAGCAAAGTGTTTTACGTTTCTCAAGACTTTTAACTAGTGTGTTGTTATACTTACATGAATTACGAGAAGTTTACACTTGGATTTTTCTACCAATTCTATTATTTTAACACAACAAAGAAAAGGTTATGTTTTATTTTATTCTCGTATTTTATAATACTACAAATTTATAAAATCGGAGAAGTTCTTTCTAAACTTAGTCCTCACAAAAATATATTCCTTATGTTTAAAGACATAAAACATTAAACGGGTCTTTCCGTGTTACAAAACCGACTTGTATTGTTTTGTTTTGACTCGTTTTAGAACGAAAAGATTAGAGTCATACCAGAAACGAGTATAATCTCGATCCGGTTCTATCTCTTACAATTAACAAAGTACCTTTAGGGTATTGACTTCATTATAGTTACGTTTAACTTGTAAAAAACAACCTAAATTTGTCTTTCTTTTTTTTTGTTACTGTTCTCTCCTTTCCTAATTTTTTACTCTTTAGAATGTTGATTATAAATAAATCATGGATAATACCAAGTCTAAGATAAAGTCCAGGAACCCGATATAATTACTTTTTTTACTTGTCTTTGGACGTGAGAGAACTCCGAATGAATGTAAGAACAGCCCCCGTCCCGTGAACCTATTTCCCTGTCTCTGTCATTTATTGTTTGTATTATTTATTCGACATGTCATACAATCTTCTAATATACACGGTCCCATTCTTTTTGACTCTCACATATACCTCCGTCCACTCCCCTCTACACCACATTCACCATAATATACCCCCTGTTACCGTCCGATTCAAAACACCTCTTTCACTGTAAATTCGTTTGTGAATTTGATTCCTTTTATAGGGTCGTTTATAGACTTCCATTTCGTAAACTTCGAGTCTTTTATTTAAGTCACTTTCGGTATTGTATCCTCACACAGATCATGTTAGTTCTTTGTAGTGTTTCTATTTACACCGACCTTGTCTCCGTCGTTTCCCCACTCCCTCCACCCGACCTCTTCTTACACCGACCCTGACCCACCATCCCTTCTAGTAAACCTCTGGACCTTCGGTGACAATTCTGAAGACTAACTGGTTCGAAAGTAGGAACATTCGTGGAGCAGGAGAAGGAAAGGGGGCTGAAGAAGGAAGAGGAAGAAGAAGGGGTAATAGTGGAAGTAGAGGTTCTGTAAATAACTTGTGTAGAATTAAACTTATTATTATTCGCAGATATTCAAACCCTCACATAAAAGTTTTAAAAGAATGAGAGTAGTTAATACAAGTTAGGTTTTTATACAGAACTTAAAGATTATAAATGTTTAGTCACATAATCCGTGTCAAAATATAATTTTTTTTATCTCCGACATCATCAGATAACCTGTGCATGATATCTTATACTAACAGATCTGACGACAACTTGTCCCGTGTTTTGATTCACAAAATATACATGATTGAGTGAAGTAGGAAGGTCCTTGGGACATTTTACCTACGATGATAAAAAAGGTAAAATATTTACTCCTTTTACTTCGTGTCTTTCTAATTTATTGAGTGCGTTCTATGTGTTGTCATTATCTTAATTTTGAACTCAGGTCCATTAAAACTGAAATTTCAGACACAAGAACCGGTAAGTGTTATAACGGAAGACAACAATGTTAGGAAGTACTGTGGGTACGAGAAACTTTATTAAACAACACAGTGAACCAGTAAGTGGTTCATAAATAATTGTAAGATGACAAACGAGTCGGACCAATCACTGTCCGTAACATCTCTGTCCCTCACCGTTCGGAGTGTATTCACAGGAACGTATTTAATCTTTTTCCACAGAGAAGAAGAACCATGAATTTAAAGAAGACAGATTTCATTACAAGAATGACAGATGTCATTACAAGACTAGAAAATTCTCGTACTATAAATTAACAGTAATGACTAAGAACAGTCAAGAAAAGTCACTTTTTTATGTGCAACTTAAGATTTGTTTACGTTTTACCACTCCATCCTCGTAAATTTTTTTGTACCCGGTATCGGATAACCCGTATCCGGTCTATGACACTGTGTGTTCTCGTGATAACTTGACAAGTATCATAAATATAGCAGTACTGACTGTAATTAGTCAATGGATGAATTTTCTGAAAAAAGAGAGGACTTCTAGTCTCGTATGGATACGGTAATTAAAATATAATTAATCGTGAATAGGAGTTATCTAAAATTTGATACTGACCAATAATAATTAAGGTAGAAGTGTTTATTTTTTTTTTTTTTCTCCAAGTCCCGACGATTACTATCCCGACCAAAGTTTACGTTCTTCAAAAATGAGGTTTCGGATAGTCCGACGTAACAGAGAGACACGCACCACCCTCCTACTCATTCGGGGTTGCAGAGGACACCCGACTATCTTTTTAACTTCCACTTGTAATACCTTCATTCTCCCTTGTCTGCCGGTCTTACTGTCGGATCACTTCTAGGGTGGGCACAGTCTAAGGTCGAACGAATGCGGATGGGTCTGGTCCGTGTTACAGATAACAAATCGTCGGTTGAGTTTACCGACTTGAGACTTGATATTAAAATTTACGTACTTTATCAAGGTCTTAAACAACGTTGCAAATAATATAGTGAAAAGAAGAGGTAGACATGAACGAAAATCCGAATCTATATCACGAAAACTTTCCCTTCAAACTTCTATAGTCCCAATACTCTATTCTTATTGTTTGTGTTAGCCATCAAATGGCCCACGGTCCCTGATAATATTCATGAAATAACATAATTGAAAGAATCCTTTACTCTTAGTCCGGAAAATGGACGGGGGTCGGGGGGTGGGGGGGGTGGGGGG
>SJYO01023251.1:1081140-1099261 GCA_006410555.1 Capra ibex | reverse complement strand
GGGGGGACGGGACGGGGCGGGGCTGGGCTGGGTTCTTCTTTAAAATTCTCGGGTCCGGTTTGAACCTTCATATGACCTAGACTTTACGACCCATTTCCTTACTTATATTTCCTTAGAAAAGTGAAGTTTGAGAAGTTACACCGCTACACTGGGACTTCCGTAACAGTTGTTTGGTCACCCACTCTGCAAAGTCAATATCCTTATTCGCTTTGATACAAATTTTCCATAATACTGAAGTATACCCAGAAGGGACCACCGAGTCTACTATTTCTTAGACGGACGTTACGACCTCTGGACCCAAGCTAGGGACCCAGTCCTTCTAGGGGACCTCTTCCCTTACCGATGGGTGAGGTCATAAGAAAGGACCTGTTGAGGTACCTGTCTCCTCTTATTACCTCATGTCAGGTACTCCAGTGTTTCTCAGCCTGTACTGACTCGTTGAAAGTAAGTGTGTATACTGAAGTTTATTAAGGAAGTAAGTTTACCAGTAAACAAAAAGTGAAAAAGTACATCAGATATTTACTGATTAAACTCTTTATGAGTTAACTTCCACAATGGTGTTTCTTTCATTCTGAAAGGACATTGATTACTTTTATTGAAAAAACAAAAGAATCACTCACGAAAAAACTTCAAGAAAAGGAAGAATCTTTTTGAGTTTTGTGGGGTACAGATATGACAAAATGAATGGAATAACATTCGGGAGTTCTTGTTCTCACTTCTAATTATTGACTCTAAAAATCTTAAATGGTAAGATGAAACGTGTATCTTCTAGAGTAAGTAAATAGGTAATTACCGAAAAACTCATGGACGATACAAGGTCCGTAACCCAATCCGTTCCTCCATACTACCATTGTTGTGTGTCAGGGATGACTTTGGTAGTAACAATAGTTCTTTGACCTGTTATTTATCCGTTAAAGTAATTCATTTTTCTGTTACTTCCCGTTATATTCCCACAAGATATTTATGTCTTCATGATAAGTTAGATTCCACTAGTCCCTCCTGAAGGGTCTCTTCTAATGTTTATAAGACTCCAGTATTTCTATCATTATCAACTCTACTGCTTCCCGACCTGGAACCTGTTCTAAGTTCCAGAACTTGGATTATCGTTCTTAAGTCAGACAAGACCGGTGAAATTTATCAAAAATACAAATCTTCCTATCATTTCAGAACTGACCACTCTGATCTCTGTATTTGTCCTCTGTCATGTATTTCCCTTGAGACAGTTGGAAACAAAAACTACGACTACTCCGGGAACCGTTCAAGTACTAATGTCGATCTTAGGGATATCCACACCGACTTTTCCACAGGTGTGTCTGATCAGTAATACCGTTAGTGGTTGACGCAGAGTGTCTCCCGTCTTGTTTTCCGTAGTGCCATAAGAGTAATGTTCAATTAGGTCCCTCGTCACATTTTACCCACTCCTTAAGTCCTTAGTAGACACAGACTTAGACGGACTATATTAACAGTCATAATCTAGTCACCTTAGACTAATCATCCACCCTTAAAAAGTATACAAGGTTTGAACAAACCTATAGTAGATACACTGGAAATCTATTTTCAATGGACTAAAAATATTTGAAGGATGGGTATGGATTCGTTTTATCGAAAACAAGATAAACGTAAAACGTTTAATTCGTAGTAGACTTCCATATATAGGGTGACGTTCGTCGAAAACGAAGAGAGTTGGAAAGGACCGAGATTTTCGCAAAGAGGTTATACTCGATCCATGACTTGAAACTTCTTCTCAGGTGACATTATTGTGATTTCAAATTACTACGTATTGAAACTCTCTGACTGTTTAAAGGTCGGTTTCATAACTAAGAATGTCTTAAATACTTCGTGTACGACATAAGACACAGTAATACCAGGTAAAAACCGACTTTCTTAGTACATTTTATCTAAAAATTTACTCACCATTATCAGTCTGTATTTCTTCCATAACTACACACAGTACTTCCCACTTTATCGTACGGTCTAATTTCGTATATTGTTTAGTTTTTGTTATCAGGGGAGATGATGACGTTTATATTTAAACGAAAAGGAAAATTAGTGGGGAGGATAAATGATGAAACGTGTAAATATTAAAGGAAAGAATGTCTGGAGAAGACGTCTTGTAATTTATACACATTTTAAAAACGTATCAACGTATCTGGCGAAATCCCCTATGATTTTCAAGTCTTTGACCAAAGAATTTAAACCGTTTAATTAAACGAGAAGATACATTTATTACGGGAAACATTTATTACGATTTTCGAATTTTAGATTAGCAATAGTGTACGTATATTTACTGTATAAATCACTTAATTATAAATTTATAAAAATACTTAAGTTACGAAAATTTCATGATGACATTTAAAATTAAACAACAGTTCTTCGTATTTTTAAATAAAAAGAAAGTACTGAGTGTCGATTCGAAATAAAAGGGGGACAGGGATTTACTAGAATACCTTCCGTAGGAATGTAGATTAAACAAAACTTTTTCATGTTTCAGATGTCGGTATGGTGGGACTTGTACGGACTAGAACAGACTTTTTCATATCTTAAATAAAGAGACCAGGAGACGACGGACAAAGACGGGACAAGTAGAATTACGGATAATACTTAATCGAAGAGTTCTTTGTTAACTTTACGTTCAAAAAAAAAAGGAGGGGTCAGCTGTAAAACAAAACTATGTGACCCGAAAGTTTATATCATTAAATTTAAAACTAAAATGTGAAGTGAAACCTTATGTACAAATAATTTATGCATAGAGGGGGTGTCTCATTAGTTATGTCTAACACATCATGTAATATTCCTTTGGTACAGACTCTGATAATCTTTTTAATTTACGGAAATCAAAACGAATGAACTCGTTATACGCTTTTAATTGTCAAATTTGGGAAAGTCCGCAGACTAGTCTGAAAACGGAATCAGTCTGACGTGCCTCAGTACTGAACCGAAAAGAAGAAGGAAGAAAAGGAGAAGGAGGGAGGAGAGGGAAAGGGAGGGGAAAGGACAGGAAGGAAAGGGAGAGAAGAGAAGAGAAAGAAAAGAAGTAAAAATGGAATAGATCGATCGTAAATGGACCACTTGTAGTTCCCAAAGGGGTCACTGAGTCACCATTTCTTAGACGGACGTTACGTCCTCTAGATCTAAGTTAAGGACCCAACCCTTTTGGAGGACCTCTTCCTTTACCATTGGATAAGGTCACAAGAAGGGACCATTTAGGGTATCTGTCTCGGATCTCCCGATGTCAGGTACCCAAACGTTTTCTCAACCTATACTGAATCGTTGACTTGTTGTTGTTGTTGTGTTACTTGTAGTTTAATGGACTTTAGAATCAAAATTTCTGATTTTAAATGTTTGTCTATAAGCATAACCCTCCCCTTAATCTCCCGTTTCCCATGACTTACCGTTGTCCTAAGAGACTTTTCATCACGTCACAAAGATAGTGTAAGGTCGTTGTAAAAATCTTGATCTTTATCGTCAGTTGTTCCAGATTGACACGACCTCTGGCTAATTAGGATCCGGGTTTATGTAAAGGGGATGTAGATCTTTGGGGTTCTATTATACAATTTAGGGAAAGTTTGTTGATGAAAACTTATTAAATCCTCAAATAGTCGGATTGTCTTTTTTTCTTGAATCGTCCTTCTTTTTCCAACTCTGAGAGTTATCTGAGAAGATCCTGGACCATCTCGGAGTTCTTGAGAAGTTCTAGAATCAGTTGTTAATTTCTCCTCAAATTTGGTCACGTAAGTAGATATGGCGTTTTTTCTCTCCAGAAATGTATTTGTAAAAAGGGTCCGATTGACGTCCGTTTAAGTTCATTTTATCCGGTACAGGACCTACCTTCTAATCTCGTTTTTTAGTCCCTTGTCCTTTCACTTAGGGGGCGGTCAAGCCATAGAGTACTCGTCAGGATAAATGTGTGATAGCTCAAAGTTGAGTACCACAATATAAGTCTCCAAAAAGCTAAACTCCCAAAAAAAGAATTCTTGTTGAAAATTTAGCGACTGTACAGTCTTCCTGATTTTAAAATCTTTCCATACTTAAAGTCTTCTAATTTTTTTATATCTCGGTGGGAGTTTCTATAAACTTTATGTCTCCGACAATAAGTATAAACCTGGAAGTAAAGGACTAAAAAAGTCTAGTCTGACTCCAAAACAATCTATGATATCCGTCGGATATGTGTATCTTACACTTGTATTTATATTTATTAACATCATAAACCAACACTGTTTAATCAAAATGATTGTCCCTCCTAAATTATCTACTTTACTCTTTTATACAGTTGTATTATCGTATAATCTAAAACGTTTACTCGATAAGGATTCCGTTGTACTTAACGAAACGAAAATATAAAGGTGTTAGCAAACAAGTAAACTGTTGATTGTAAGTCTTAGGTAGAAACTAGAACCTCCTGAACAAGTTTAGTTTCATATTATTTAGGAATGTGAACCCTTGAATTTCACTGCGTCTATTTTCTACAGAAGACTGTCTCAGGAACCGGAACCATATACGTCTGGGTGTTTTTCTAGACCAGTCCCGACCGACACCGTCCGAACCCTTTCTCCGGTCTGAAAAGAAGTCCCGAAAGTTGTAACGAGACGATGTAAAGGGTGGTTCGGTAGTCTCTGGGGTTTAAGGTCAATGGTAAATGACTCCTAAATAATACGTAGTATGTAAACGTACATAATAAAGACTGGTAATGTAGTTAAAAGTCCTAGTCATAAAATAGTCATAAAGTGTTTATACTTTTTCCTGAGTCATTCAGATTCTTGAAGATTCCCCGTCTCGACCCAAAGGTGGACAAAGACTTAAGTTTTGGGAAGAGTTCGAGTATTGTAGTGACACAGAGTGGAAGTCTGGACTCCGGAGGCCGACCTCAAGTGTGGGTTTGGACAAGAAGGACAACGCTGAGGTCTAAAGGAAACTGAAACTTTATAGTTATAAACTTGATTTACTTAAAACAATTCCCCACCCCTCCCGGTCCACTTTCCTTCCGTTCGTACCAAGATGAAGATAATTGAAGATAAGGATCTTAAGATAAATGAAAGACTGTCCCTGGAGAATCTTTACTATCAAAGTGGTTCCTCTCAACCTTCCTCTATTTAAAATTCGTCGCCGTATAACAACTAGTCCGTCTACTGTACTGACGGTTAAATCGTATGACAATTCTAATCGGTAAACACAACCGAGCTGTTACAACACTTTTGAGGTCAATCGAAAAACCTTGATGTTTCGTACACTAGTCTTTAAAAGGAATAAAACGAAACACTGATAGATGGTAAACTAAAAATGAAATTTTATATTTGACTGGGAGAACCTGACCATTGTCTTAAAAGGGTAGTACTTATTCAGGGAGGTTTGTATGAACCATCCATCTCGTCGTATTACTGGATAATTTTTAATGATCTTTACTTATAAAAGTAATTTTTAGGGAGAGACTTTAAATAACACACAGAAATCCGTTTGGTAAATTGGAGGTATTTGGGAGTTTATATTTTACCAGTAGTACTCCTCATTTAATCTATTATAGATATGTTTTCCCGAAATGTTTGATAATTCAAAGATGTTTCCATTCACGTAAGACCTGTAGTAAGAATTAGGTTAAGTAAGGAAGGACGTTTTGTTCCCTGAACTCAGAAGGTAGACACTAGAGGAAAACTGAGATGGGATATTTCCTTATTGATTCGAAGGAAAGTCGTTAAATGGTGTAAAGACGGTTATTAGTTACAGTACTTGAGACTTGTAACGAGGAACCTAAAGGATTAGGACTGATTTGTCATTTAGGACCTCAATAATCCACCGTTTCCAAGTAAATAGTTTAGACATCTCTCTTCGAAGAAAAAGCCTTAAAAAAAGGGAGAGGATAGAATCAAATAGAAAATATTAGTGGCTAACGACAGATCCGATAGATGAACTCTCTCTTTCGTCGTTCATCGTCTTGGTATACTACTTACTATTTACTTCTGCAGATAAGGAAAGAAGTGTAAACGGAGGAATGTAAACCCCATTGTCCATGGAAAGTACGGGTCAGTAGACTAGGAAGGAGATTTTCGTGGAATCACGGGGGACGTCCAACCTACTCAAAGAGGAGGGTGTTAGAACAAACATGTAAAAAAAAAAATTGGGATAGGACTTTTGGGTTCACGATCAAAAAAGAGTCACCCTTATCTTAGATGTCCTTCATAAGTATCCATTCTAGAGACTCAAATTGATCCGATTTATTGAAACGTTCCGAAGATTTTGATTAAATACCACCACCAACCAACACCGTAATCTTGAGTCCAGAGGATCGTAAATGAGTTCATGTGAAAAGAAACGGTACAAAACTTATCAAAAAAGGAAACAAAAGTTTTCGTAGACCAAACCGGAGGTCAACATGTAGAACTTTTGGATTGGGGCTGATTCTCCATGATTACAGTAGATAAACCGAAGTTATCCATGGACTACCTATCACGAAGGTCGTGTGGTTTTCATAGACGAACCATTATGATTAGACTAAATATTGGTGTAGGACCATATAACGTTTACGAAGTCTCCAGTTTCCATATTTAGTTGGGACCCTAAAGAAACCTTCCTTACTACGATTTCCACTTTGAGGTCATGAAACCGGTGGAGTACGCTTCTCAACTGAGTAACCTTTTCTGAAACTACGACCCTCCCTAACCCCCGTCCTCCTCTTCCCCTGCTGTCTCCTACTCTACCGACCTACCGTAGTGACTGAGCTACCTACACTTAGACTCACTTGAGGCCCTCAACCATTACCTGTTCCCTCCGGACCGCACGACACTAAGTACCCCAGCGTTTCTCAGCCTGTGCTGACTCACTGACTTGACCAGACTTGACTCTTTCATTTGTGTCCCCTTCCGGGTAAAGAATTAAACGAACTTTAAACGGATTTCGTTCCATGAGATCGTGTGTTAGAACATTACTAAGGTCTCGACTTTTTCGTCTTTAAACAACTGAAAATAATCCAAAATAGTGGAACGTTAGAAACTTGTAAAAGAAATGAAGGACAAAGGACTATACAGTGAGTAACTAAGGTTTTAATAATTAACCACAATAGTTGGGACCCAAATAGAACGTATAAGATTCATGTCTTACAGGTGACTGTTTAGGAAAGAGTAGGTTCTCAAACTTAGAGTCCTTTCGGAAAGAAAAAACTTTGATTTCTAAACCTTATGTTAAAACTTCCTTAGTTACGACGTTAAATTACATTTAGGAACCCTTTTTTAATTTTAGGACTCTATATTAATTCAGACGTACGTCTAGTTTTACCTCCCACTTTTATAGATCTATATTCAAGACTCTCCGGTTTAAATTTTTCTACTGAAACACTTTACTATTCACAAATTTGGTGTTTTGAGACAAATAAGTCGAAGACCTAAAAGAGAACGATTCCTCAAAATGTCGATTAAGAGTTGTCATTTACCCGTAAAATGAGTGACAAAATGAACGAAGTTCAGAAAGTATGAACTCGAGAGGGTCAATGTTGTACATGTGTTTTTTATTGGAATCAGACTGAAGGTTTATCGATATAACACACGAGTTAGCGAAGTCGACACAGACTCAGAAACACTGGGGTACTTGATATCGGGGGATGGTCCGAGGGGACAGGTACCTTAAGAGGTCCGTTCTTACAACTCACCCAACGGTACGGTAGGAGGTCCCCTAGAAGGACATGGTTCCTAACTCAGACGCAGGACGTAATGTCCGTCTAAAAAAATGGGTGACTCGATGGACCCTTCGGGTTTACCGATTTATCAAACTTCGTTAAAGATAATCTTAAGTCATCATAACTATGGTATCCACGACTTCGTCGTAAAAAGTTGACAGTTAATACTGGGAAAGCATCCAACACTTCAAATAAATCAACCAACACCGGTCGTAATTTTTTTTTTTTTTTTTTTCTTTCCTTGTCTAACGTATTTTATATTCTTTTACTCATCTTTAATTTTAACAATATACTTTGAGAACAAAAAAATTAGACATATAAACCTAACATTGTATTTAACATAAAGAAGACCCTCAACACCCGAAGGGACCACCGAGTCTACCGTTTCTTAGACGGACGTTAAGTCCTCTGGACCCAAACCAGGGACCCAGTCCTTCTAGGGGACCTCTTCCCTTACCGTTAGGTGAGGTTATAAGAACGGACCTCTTAGCGTACCTGGCTTCTTGGACCATCCGATGTCAGGAACCCTAGTGTTTCTCAGCCTGTACTGACTCACTGAGAAAGAAAATGAGAGTGACACTAAACATCAGTATGACTCTTTGTGATAAGATCTGATATCTTCTATTCTGGTTCTTGAGGAATGGTTGACACACTTGGTAAGACTCGGAACCAGAAGAAGAGACTTTTATCCACATTATTCAGAAAGTGTTATCCAAATTCTCAATTCATTTTTTTATTATAACCTCGTATCTTAGACTACATCAGTCTTGAATTACGATAAAATCACCCTCAATATTACTCTTAATAAACTTTAGTATAAATTTCAGTATAAACTTAGTAAACTTTATTATTTAGTTTCATGAATGTAAGAGGAAATTTAACTCAAGGAACACTTAGTTCGGGGGAAAATGAATGACTCGTATATCGGGGTCCCTTCCACGACCCGTAAGGGTCCTAATCTTGTTTCTTCGGTAACTAGTCTAAACCTGGAGGATTCGAATTAGAAAACTCTGTTCTCAGTACTTTAAAACCAACGAACTTTCTTTTCCTAAAAGATTTAAGGAAATAAAGAAGAAATTGTTTAGTCCTTCGACCGGTCTTTTATGATCTCTCAGAATTTACACTCCACTTACCCTGATCAATCCTTCTTCCGTCCTGTACGGACCGAAGAGACAAGGATAACCTAGAACCCATCTTTTTCTACCTTTCCATCCACTCGTGATGAGGTCGAAAAGAAGAGAAGTGATTAGGGATCCCCACCCTTCCAAAAGTCACCCTCTCCTCTCGACTTTTCTAGAATATCTCTCCAACCCCCCTTATTGACTTCTCACTAAAGACGGGAGGTGTTCCTATAACCTTTGATAATGGAGTGTGTGAAGACGAATTTACCCCCACCCCCCGTCCCACCGGATATTGTAGTTTAATTTAAATTACTGAATTATACCAAAACGGGTGTTTCCAGACTTAAATTCGCAGAGTCTCAGGGGGAGTCGAGGACATACCATACCATCGATAGGTCTTCAAAGACTCGTAGGATACCTTACTTGGTCTTTGTCGACTGGCTTTCATCAACTTCCTGGACGGATCGTTGAAACGACTTCCTCCAACGGATTTCCCTTACTTCAGTAGGTTACATCTGATTTCAGGATGACCCTAGTGTCAGTGTATCGTCCCTTACGTAAAGTAGTAGTTTTCACCTCTTCCCAAGGTTAGTCGTTACTATTTATCACGGGGTTTCGTGACAACCTTAAATCATTTATTCTCACTAGTAGTGATTTCTGTTAAAGATTATTACACCCGTAACCTAACGGGTCCGAAACCTGTTCAGTGAGACCCTATAATGGTTAAGACCCTCATCCGGGTTGGTCTTCGAATCTTCTGTGGAGTATATGAGTCTCATAAGAGGATATTCTAATGTCTGTGGAGTAGGTAGGAAACATATAGGTCCACCTCTCCCGTCTTGAGACTGTTCGTAAGGGACTGAGTAGATCCGTCTTTGATCCAATGTATTTCTCTACCTTTCTTAATGGCTTATTCTGACTTAGTTTTTAAACTTAAATTGATTTTACAAAAGAGGATTTGATGGACCACCCACACCCTAACACTTATTTCAGACTTAGAATTTCATTGGGATAAAGGAAGTGTAGACTCGTATCACATTTATGTAAACACTACGAAGACCGAAAAGGAAAAATAACACAGAATGGTAGTGTTGATACCCTTAATTTTAAAAGATTCAGAAATACGGTTAGAAACGGAATGTATCTGACAAAACTCATTATTGAGGAAACTATGTTTCTCTGATTCATACGTTGTTGATAATTATTAAATCTATAGATATAAGACTTGGAGTTAATAGTTTTTGGTTGGTTTTTGTTCATACTTTCTTTTTTCCTCTTCGATCAGGGACCCAAAGGTTTACTTTACGACGACTCGGAGGTACATTGGGTGTCAGGACTCGTCTTTTTATTCCCATTTACAAATTTTAAATATATCCTGAAAAAACGAAACTGTCAACTTTAAATTGACATTAAAACATAAAATAGGAAATTTCGAAACAGAAAAGGTTTGTTAACATCGTCTCCCAACATCTCCGTCACCACCTCCCCTATATTTAATAATTTTACTTTATCCTTTTATGTACCATTTTTCCTAAAAGTCAAAAGTCCCGTGACTAGACAGGTCCTACCAGGGAAGGGGAGATGTTTGTGACCGTCCTATCTACCGATGACGACCATACAAGTGACGTCTCCCCCTCGTCTGTCGAGTGACTATGGTTCCGAATGTCTGGTCGTACGTCACTACCAGTCCCGTCCCGGTTATACAGAAGAACAAGTGTGGTATCCTTCGTTATACCGTACCACCTTTTGTGCTCAAACAACTACTATACCCCCAACCCCACAGAATGAAGTCAATCTATTTTACCAAAGATGAGGATTTTGGTAGTAAAGTATCGTCATATTTAAATCTGTTAAATGAAATAGAAAGATTGAAATCAGAGGACTAGACATTTTACCCCTATTCTTTATGTCGAAGAGAATTCCGAAAACCTTAAATTTACGCTATTAAGTACATTACATATGTAACATGGGAAATCCTACTCAAGTAAGTTTCAGTCAGTCAAAATATGTAAATAAGAAAACCCTACGAAATCCGAACTTGGAGTGGTGGATACACATTAAGTCATTTTAATAAATAAAAAAAAGAAACCGACACGGTGTTCTGAACACCCTGAAATCAAGGGGTTTCTCCATAACCTGGACCCCGACCCGTCACTTTCGTGACTAAGGGTTGATGACCTGACGGTCCCCTACAGGTTTAGGAATTAAAAAAACTTGACTTCAAGGAAGTAAACGTTCTATCATAATTAAATATAATATCTCTTAAAAACCTCTAATATTATCCTTTATATACAGTGTGAGGGGCAAGGGAAACTGGGAAAAGAAGACCAGTCAGATACGTGCATCCGACGTTCTAGAGTCTCCTCTGCCCTGTGTCTATAGTACCTCAGATACAATGTAACGTATAGATCTGAGAACCTTTTAATCGTCGAGAGTCTACACTCGTCCACTGACTGGTTTCTCTCTTGAGTACTTTTTGACTACCTTTCTAGTAGTGTTCTTCCCTTTAGTTCTCAATCACATCTTAATCTTTACTCCTAGTGCGACTACAGGACCGGTGAACTATGTAGTGACAGTCTCTAATGAAAGATTTTTAAGATTAGAACAAATTTGGTTACGTTACCGAATGATAACGAAGGGTGTCTTTCAGATTAACGTAACTTCCGGTGGAGACTATTCCAAGACCGGAGGTGGGGTCCTAATAACGGTCGATAGGGGGGGTTTACACGAGAAGGATCACCCTTTCCTCTGTTCCTATAATTACTCCTTCAATAATAACTTTACCTCAACCGTCCCGAACCGTTGAACCGTTTTTTAATTAAAGTCCACATCCTTCCCCTCACTACTTTTAATCTCTTTCTTTTCAGTACTTACTGTAATTTAAGAAAGAAAGGATTGTGTACGATTTAATTGAGACCGTCGTTACTCAAGGTTTTTTTACGTTCACAAGAGACTATTATAAACGATCTAAGATTCCGTATTGTAGCATTATATGTAGTATTCAAGGTGTTGTCCTCTTTTCCTTTGTAAATGTACGGTGTAGAACTAAAAATTTTATATACTTTTGGTAAGGGAAAAGAAGAAGTAAGTTGTCTATAAATAACTCTTGTATTATATACGATTCGGAACAAGACTGTTGACCTATACGTCGTTTCATTCTTTTCATTTTTAAGGACGAAAGAACTTCGAGAGAAAGATTACCTTCTTTAGTCTTATATTTGTATTATTTAATGAATTACTACATCTACTATTTACGTCACCTATTGTCCATTTTGTATATTCCATTTAGTCCTAACGGTTTACCTATTCACATCTCTGACTGTAAAATTTGTTCAATCACTCTCATCCAGGGTGACTCTTCCACGGTAAACCCGTTTACTGAACTTCCTTCACTTTCTCGTTCTGGGAATTCCGGTCATCTCTCTTATTGGTCACATTTTTGTATGGTATATTATCATGTACAAGGTCCCAAGAATATCAAGGCGTATACAACCTCAAGTTTCATTCTTAATCGTATAATAATTCCGTAACACTTTTTTATTTTACAAAAATTGAAATAAGTTGAATCATATAAGGTTTGAACAATCTATTGTCTTTGACAATAACTACCTGAAGACAATTCGAGAGGTTCCTGTGGTCAAAAAACATCTTGTTACTTTCTTTACAACTTTATCTCCTTATACTAAAGAAATTGGTCATAATAAACGACTCTGTATAGATTATTTTTTGGACTAATTAAGTAACGACTCAATACTTATAGGAAATAAAAAAACTCGAAACCTTACAATAATACATAATTGATCCATAAGTACGATCCGTTATTATGGTTTGAAGACAAATAACTTAACTATTAGTTTTATCATCTCGTGATATAAGAGTCTACGACACGGAGAGGATCCTCGCCTTTACAACAACAAGTCAGTGAGTCATCAAAAACTGAGAAACGTTGGGGTGTCTGCCGTCGTTCGGTCCCAGGTGACAGGAAGTGATAGAGGTCCTCGAATGAGTTTGAGTACAGGTACAAAGACAGAAAGTCACTACGGTAGATTGGTAGAGCAGGAGACAGTAGGGGAAGAGGAGGGTGAAAGTTAGAAAAGGTCGTGGTTCCAGAAAAGATTACTCTGTCGAGAAACGTAGTCCATCGGTTTCATAACCTCGAAGTCGAAGTCGTAGTCAGGAAGGTCACTTATAAGTTCTAACTAAAGGAATTCTTAACTGACCAAACTATAGGAAGTTCAACTTCCCTGAGAGTTCTTAGAAGAGGTTGTGGCGTCAAGTTTTTCTAGTCAAGAAGTCACGAGTCGAAAGAAATACCGGGTTAAGCGAAGGTAACACGGAGTCGACCATTGCTAAGACGGATTTTACGTCCTCTGGACCCAAACTAGGGATCCGACCCTTCTAAGGGACCTCTTCGTTTCCGATGGGTGAAGTCATAAGACAGGACCTCTTAAGGTACCTGACATATCAGGTATCACAGCGTCTCTCAGCTTGTACTGGCTCACTGAAAGTGAAGTGAAGTGAGTGTAGGTATTTACTGATGACCTTTTGGCATCGTAACTTATATGTCTGGTAACAACCGTTTCATAACAGATACGAAAAATTATACGACAGATCCAAACAATAACGAGAAGAAGGTTCCTCGTTCGTAGAAAAGTAAAACGTCGGTTTCTTTTATTTCAGACAGTGACAAAGGGGTAGGTAATCGGTACTTGACAACCCTGACCTACGGTACTAGAATCAAAAAAATTACAACTCAAAATTCGGTCGAAAAAGTGATAGGAAAAAGTGAAAGTAGTTCTCCGAGAAATCAAGGAGAAACGAAAGAGGGCATTCCCACCATAGTAGTCGTATAGACTCCAATAACTATAAAGAGAGTCGTTAGAACTAAGGTCGAACACAAAGTAGATGGGATTGTAAAGTGAACTACATGAGACGTACATTCAATTCATTCGTCCCACTGTTATGTGTCGGAACTGTATGAAGAAAGGGTTAAATCTTGGTCAGACAACAAGGTACAGGTCAAGATTGACAACGAAGAACTGGATCTATGTCCAAAGTGTCCTCCGTCCATTCTGTCAGACCGTAAGGGTAGAGAACTTCTTAAAAGGTGTCAAATAACACTAGGTGTGTTTCCGAACTCGTATCAATTATTTCGTCTTCATCTACAAAAGAGACCTTAAGAGAACGAAAAAGATACTAAGTTACCTATAACTGTTAAACTAGAGACCAAGAAGACGGAAAGATTCAGGTCTGACTTGTAGACCTTCAAGAGTCAAGTGTATGACAACTTCCGACCGAACCTCTTAAAACTCGGAATGAAACGATCGTATACTTTACTCACGTTAACACGTCATCAAACTTATAAGAAACCGTAACGGAAAGAAACCCTAACCTTACTTTTGACTGGAAAAGGTCAGGACACCGGTGACCAATCAAAAGGTTTAAACGATCGTATAACTCACGTCGTGAAAGTGTCGTAGTAGAAAATCTTAAACGTTATCGAGTTGACCTTATTGGAGGTGATCGAAACAAGAATCACTACAAAGGATTCCGGGTGAACTGAAACGTAAAGTCCTACAAACCGAGATCCTCTCACTAGTATGGTAATACCAATAGACCCAGTACTTCTAAAAGAAAAAAATATCAAGAAACACATAAGAACGGTGGAGAAGAATTATAGAAGACGAAGACAATCCAGGTACGATAAAGACAGAAAATAACACGGGTAGAAGGGACCACCGAGTCTGTCATTTCGTAGACGGATGTTACACCCTCTGGGTCCAAGTTAGGACTCAGTCCATCTAGAGGAACTCTTCCTTTACCGTTGGGTGAGGTCATGAGAACGGACCTTTTAGGGTACCTGTCTCCTTTGACCATCCGATGACAGGTACCCTAGCGTTTCTCAGCCTGAGCTGACTCGGTGAAGTGAAGTGTATTTTACAATATTTTCACAATAACTGGGATCATAAGTCTTTTGTAAACGTTCAATCCCGGGTATAATAGATAAAAAATAACTCCGTATTAACTGTTCGTTGTAATAGAACTAAAGTCTGTATATTGTATTACTGAACCATAAACACATTTGACGTTTTACTGGTGTTGTTCAAATCAATTGTTAACAGTTGTATACGTCAATGTCACCCGAAGGGTCCATCACAAACAGTATTTCTTGGGTGGACGACTACGTCCTCCATCCGTTCTCTGTACTCAAGTTAGCGACCAAGTCCTTTAGGGGAACCCCTTCCTGAACCGTTAGGTGAGGTTATAAGAACGAACCTCTTAGAGTACCTGTCTTCTCGAACCACCTGATGGTAGTTGTCCCAGTGTTCTCAGCCTGTACTGACTTCGTTGAGTCGTGTGTACGTGAGTGTGTGTGTTCGGTCAATGTTTTAAAAAACCCCCCCCCATGAAAAGGCTAAATGAGAAGATCCTTGAAAGTCAATGTTTTATGTCATAATTATTGACAGTGATATAACATGTAATATTTACAAAGTTAATATAGGAATGAGAACGTGTCCAGACTTTTCAACCAAGATCTACTCTTATGGGAAAATAAGTGGTGACTTTGTTACGTACGACCGACATTGTACGGAACGGATTATCGGTTTAGTACAAGTCTTCGTACGAGTCGATTAACTTTGATGTCCCACGTAAATTCATCCGGTACACAATAATGAGTCAAATTTAACACAGGTCCTATAGTCTTAATGGTAACGGATGAGGACTTTTTTCGTAATACCCTTACTATTACCGGTGTTCATAATCCGGAGGTCGAAGAAAATTAAAAGGAATAGGGACAACAAGAGCTGTTTGAGTCTCTCGGTAAGTGTAATGGTAGGTGTTTTTGACTCCAATAATAATATTTACACTTTCACACCATCAAAAACTGAACACCATCCCTCATGTTTGGGATACGGTACTCCGATAGTATTCTTCAAGAGGTTACAGTTATAAAAAACTTTTAAACGGAGTTTCACATTAAATTCGTGGTTTTCATAACACGAAAAATAGGTCCCGAAAATTCAGACTCCGTTCAATGACAGTCAAATAAGGTTCTATAACGAAACTTTTCTATAAGGATTATATCATGTATAATTTACTCTAACAAACGACGTTAACCAGAATAAAAGAATGAACTTTAATTTAGTCAAAGAATATTAAAGATCTTTCGTTTATGGGATACAACCAATAGACAATCAAAAAGAGAACAAATCCGTTTTCATCAATGTTCTTATCTGGACACTTCTCAATCTTATTTATCAGGATTTTAAATATGCCTTAGTACTTTTCCCTTTTTATTGTTTCGACCTCCATATTAGAAAATCTGAAATCTATTATGATGTTTCGATGCCATTAGTTTCGTCACACCATAACTGTGTTTTTGTCTATATATCTAGTTACCTTGTCCTAACTTTCGAGTCTCTATTTAAATATGGGAAGTCAATTAATTCCCGAACTAAAGATTTTATATGTCTAATCGAGTACGTTGAGTTATAGTTTTTTGGTTGGATTATTTTTTTATCCGCCTTTTGCATTTATGTTTAAAGAGGTTTCTTCTATGTAGCTACTGGTTGTCCGTGTGCCTTTCGACAAGTTAAAGTGATTAGTAATCTCTTTACGTTTAGTTTTGATGTTACTTCATAGTGGAGTACGATCAGTCTTACCGGTAGTCTCTTGACAGATGTTTATTATTTGTGACTTCTCTCACACCTCTTTTCCCTTACGAAGATGTGACAACCACCCTTACATTTAACAACTTCTGTGCTACCTTTTGTCATGCCTCCAAAGAATTTTTCGATTATCTCAATGGTATACTTGGTCATTGCAGTAAGGACCTGTATATAGGTCCTTTCTGAACTTCTCTATGTACGTGAAGTAATAAGTATCTTCGTGATAAATATCATTGGTTCTGAACCTTCGTTGGATCCACAGGTGACTGTCTACTTACCTATTTCTTCTACACTATATATATATATATATATATATATGTGTGTATATATACACACACACATACATATATATGATCTTATAATGAGTATCTTTTATTAATTAAAACAGTAGTGTCATTATACCTAACTAGATCTATAAGAGTGTGATTCACTTCATTCGGTCTCTTTCCGTTTATGCTATAGTGAAAATACACTTCAGATTTGTTTGTTACGTTTAGTCGAAAAAATATCTTTGTCTAAGTGTCTGTATATTTTGTTTGAATATCAATGATTTCCCCTTTCTCCTTACACTCCCTATTTAATCCTCATACTTTAATCGTCTATATATATTAATTTTATTCTATTTGTTCATAAATGATATTTCGTGTCCCTTAATATAAGTCATAAAACATTCTTGAATATTACCTTTTCTTAAACTTTGACTTGTAAACTTTGATTGTGCTATAACACATAGTTGATGTCAATTTAATTCTTTTCTCACCGAGGTACTCTCCGGTCTCAAGTCCTAGAGACATCCGTCCATACACGCACTCTCGAACTATACGACCATTGTAAATTGAACGTATAAGAAAATTAGAAGGGTGGTGGAGGAAGTTAAACTATAGATGGGGTACAGGTTCTAGACCGGATTTATTTCTTTTTATATATACATCTTTACTTACTTGATGGAGAAACTTGAAATGAGTGTAAGACCAATGACCGTGTCCTTTTAGTCCGATATTTATGTTTTTCGGTATTGTTAACATAAATATTCCGTTTTTATAATAGAAGTCAAAGGATGTATAAAAGGGACAATTCTCTTTTTTTACTGAAAAATATTCCATAGTCCCCTCCAAGATATACTAATAACTATAAAAATATACAATTAACAAGGAAATTATCTAATATTCAAGAGTTGTCCATCCCTGTTGGTACATAGAAATATGAGGCTCCACCCTGTATTACATTCTGGAGTTTTACACTGACCAAGAACCAAGATACTATAATCCATATTACTTTAGAGAATTTGACATGAAACACTTAAAAAAAAAGAGAGAGATAACGGTGGGGAGACAGAAACTATAGTAAAGAGGAACCTAATGACCGAAGAGTATAAAGAGAAAATAAAGGAAAGTGGTTTTCGTCTTTACTGTAATTTGACTTTTAACTAAATACGTCAAGGGGACAAACTTGAGGAAGTCACAGAATTAGGAAGGATCTTTTATTCGACCACGTGTGAGTTTAAGTAAGAGTCCCGGATAGTTATAGACGTACTAAAGTAGGGAAAATAATTAAAAAAATAAAAAGGTGAGAGAAGAACCCCGTAAAAGGGAAAGGGAGTAGAGAGTCGGGAGTGATAAGAGATCGGTGGGACCATGTGAAAGGTGAGTTTAAGGGGTTGTGGGGGTGGG